>OX422214.1:544050273-544287512 GCA_949130495.1 Sambucus nigra | reverse complement strand
CCATTAGATTGGGAAACTGCAATAGAAGTATGGGAAAAATGATGTTTTCGAACTACTACATTAATAGAATTTACTAACAAAAGCGAAAGTGAATCATACTTTGAAAATACTTTACAAGGTAGCGTATCAAATTGGTATTTAACATATAAATTAGGTACCGACTATTTAAATTTTAAAGAAAACTTTAATATCGAAAGATTCACTAATTTAATAAAAGCCTCTTTTTTAGGCGGAAATAGACTTATCCAAATAACTGAAAAACAAACAGAAGCACTCAGAAATCTAGAACAATTACAAATTTGTAGATTAGAATATATTGGAGATTACACCAGAAAATATATACAATATTGGACACAAACTGGAAAAACTAATGATATAAGTTTATTAGATAGATATATACAAAAAATACCAGGGAAAATAGGTGAAAAAATATGGAAAAATTGGCAAAAAATAGAAGAAAATAGAACCGATGCATCTATAGGAGCTCGAGTTAATATGGTTTATAATACATTAAAATCAGAATGTAGAAAATTAAAAGAAAGTAAAGAAATTAGGAAACAATATTATCATACATGCCAACAATTAGACTTACCACCTCAATATGGTTGCGATAAAAAACGTCTAATAAATAAGACTTATAAACATACTAATAAACGCAAAACTAAAAGGCATTTCAAGAAATATAAAAATTATAAACTACGACCTAGTCGAACATTTAAAAAATCTTATAAATATAATAATTACAAAAGAAAGAGACCATGGTATAAAAAGAGAACACTCCATGATAATAAAAAAGACACAAAAGATACTCCAAAGGGAATAAATAAAATAACAAATTGTAAATGTTTTATATGTGGTGACCCTAACCACATTAGACCAAATTGTCCATACAGAAATAAACCTAATAATATTTCTAAAATCCAAGAAAAAATAAATATTTTAGATGATATAGAAGCAGAATTAGAAGACACAATAGAATTAGAAAGTATATACGATGAATATGAAGAAATCGACAATATTAGTATATATAGTATAGAATCTATAGAATCTAACGAATCCAGTGACAATGATATAGAAACTTTAGAACAAAGTTTAGATAGTTTAAATCTTTGTTATAATATCGAAGAATGTACTTATAAATATAACCAATTTAATTTATTACAGTTAGATTGTATCAAATGCAAAAAAGAATATAAAAATATATATATCTGTGACAATTGTAGACAAAGATTATGTACAAATTGTTATAATACAGAAATACTCAAACCAAAAGAACAGGTAAATAATACTAATAAAACTGCTTTAATAACATTTCCTATAAAAATAAAATTTGCTAATAAAACTATAGAGACAACAGCAATGTTAGATACAGGAGCCACTAAAAGCTTAATCCATGTAGATTTAGTAGAACACGAAGATGCTAAAAATTTAAATTACCCGGTTTATATACATCAATTTAATAAAGATGCTATACCTATAACTCAATGTATACAAAATATACCTATATATATAAATGATGAACAATTTATTTTACCACAAACATACATAACAAATGTAAAAAGCCACCATCCTTTTATATTAGGTTTAAATTTTATTCAATCTTTAACAGGAGGATTTATGTATACACCTTCTGGAATACAATTATTTAAAAAAGGAACACATATAATACCTAACAATCAATCTAACACTATAAAACACGAAAATAAATTAATTCTCAATAATAATATAATATTAGAATCAACTGAACAAATTGAAGACATAAAATGCAATAATGAATTAAATATTGAAACAGATTATTTAAATGACTATCTCCAATATCTTGAAGATAGTGATTGTCTTAAAATCGAATGTAATAATTTAAATAAAATCATTTTTAAAAATACTAAATTAGAATTAGAAGATTTAATTAGATTAGCGGAAAAAACTGAAATAATAGGTGAAGACCCTAAAAAACATTGGAACAAAAATAAAATAGAAGCAAAACTAAATATAATAAATCCTGACATAACTATAAAAACAAAAGATATTGCTTGTGAAATAATAGACCAAGAAGAATTTAAAATACAAATTAGAGAATTATTAAATTTAAAAGTAATACAAAAAAGCACTAGTAGACATAGAAGCCCTGCTTTTATGGTAAGAAACCATAGTGAAATAAAAAGAAACAAAGCACGAATGGTAATTAACTATAAAAGATTAAATGATAATACCTATGATGATAGCTACAAAATACCTAATAAAGATGAACTAATTAATAAAATCCAAAATAAAAAATACTTCTCTAAATTTGATTGTAAATCTGGCTTTTGGCAGATAAGAATGCAAAAAGAATCAATAGAGTGGACTGCTTTCACTTGTCCAGAAGGACATTTTGAATGGCTAGTCATGCCATTTGGTTTAAAGAATGCACCACAGATTTTTCAAAATAAAATGGATACTATTTTTAAAAAACATTCTGACTTTTGTATAGTATATATTGATGACATACTAATATTTAGTAATAATAAGCAAGAACATAGAAATCATTTAGAAATAATTTTTAAAGAATTTATCAATCAAGGATTGATTATCAGTAGCAAAAAGATGCAATTAGAAAAACAAGAAATAGATTTTCTAGGACTTTTTATTAAAGGAGGAAAAATAGAATTACAAGAACATATTGTAAAAAAGGTTTTAGAATTCCCAGATAAAATAGAAGAAACTAAAAAATTACAAGCTTTTCTAGGCTTATTAAACTATTGTAGATCTTTTATTCCAAATCTATCTAAATTAGTAGGACCATTATATAGTAAATTAGGAAAAAATGGACAACGATATTTTAATAATGAAGATATAAAACTAGTACAAAAAATAAAACAAATTATTAGTACACTAGAACCATTAAATTTACCATTAGAAAATAATTATAAAATAATACAAACCGACGCATCAGCCTTAGGATGGGCAGGTATATTATTACAGAGACCTCATCAAGAAAGTAATAAAAACGATGAACAAATATGCAAATATTGTTCAGGTAATTTTAATGAAGCACAAGGAAGATTACCATCCACTGACCTAGAAATCTTAGGAGTTATAAATACTATAGAAAAATTTCAATTATTTTTAGGAAAAACCTTCTTAATAAGAACTGACTGTGATAACATAGTCAAACATTTTAATAAAACTAACCAAAGTCGATCAGCTACAAAAAGATGGCTAAGCTTTATTGATAATATAACAGGTAAAGGCTTCACACCAACCTTTGAACATATAAAAGGTAAAGATAACCAATTAGCAGATATATTATCTAGACTAATTACTAACCCTTCTTAATTATTTTGCAGATGTCTTTTCAAGGATCTTCTTCAGGAACAAAAGATAATACTAACCAACTCTTTACTGTTCTTAATGCTAAACAAAAATTCAGGTCCAAATTACCAGTAAATGAAGACCAACAAAAAATGCTTGATAATCTCTGGTTTAACAGAGAATATAATAAAGGTTCTTTTATTCATACAATGAATTACGTAAATACCTATTTTCACAATACTAATAATTATGTGAAAACCTTAGAAGCACAAGTAAAATACTATAAAAGCAAAAGTGATCCACAGCTTATCAAGGACCATGAAACAGTAATAAAATATTATAAAGTTTTAAATCTAAAAAATCAAGAGAATGCAAAGAAAATGAAAACAGTAGATCTTTATTCTAATAATCTATTTTTATCAGCTTTTGACCCTTACCACAGATTTATATTAAAAACTAAAGTTGAAACTATTTTACCAAATGAAATAACTGAAAAAATAATCAGATTTGCACAAGAAAAAGATATTTGTAACTGGTTATATATTCAAAACTATTTTCGCTTTAACCCTGAACCGATTGGATGTAAATATAAATATGAACATGTACATTTAAATGCTGTTAATAAATATGATACAATGATATTCATAGAAATCCAATCTAATATATTCCAAAATTTTATAATAACTAGACCTAACGTAATATTTCCAAACAATCCAGAAATTGCAATAGAAATAACCATTAGCTTATTACTTGAATACGGTATGGTAAGTAGTATTTTAATACCCCCTCCATGGGATAATATTGATTATAATTTCCCAAAATGCTTAAAAGAAGCACTAGCAGAGCAACAACCAAAAAGAGTCAGTTCCCTTTATATGTTATTAATAATCGAAAGCATTCCACCAGAATGGATCGGAACTGGACAAATAATACACAGCAGGCACAATATATTTATTGAACACAGAAAAGATAAAATATCAAATTATTATGTACAAGCAAGCAACGATAATTCCCTAATAAAAGGAAAAGAAGCAACAGAAGATTTATTACTAATGTACAAAGTATACAATATAATGAATGAAATACCAGCTGACTCCTGGTATATGATAAAAGAAAATTTTAATATGAGAATATTCATTCCGAAACACCCTTTCAATAGAAACTCAACATACTTCAGTAAATCTCAAAATTCTACTGATACCGAAGAAGCACTATTTAGCGAAAGAGAAAGCAACTATCATTATCTGGCATACAGGCATACTGATTCAGATGATGATTCAATGGACTCTGTAACTAGGCACAATATTGATAATATGATGGAACCCTAAAGAAGCAATCATAAATCTAAAAAGATGCAATAGAATAATTAATACGTCAGCCTACAGTCAGCAAATGCTATTCAGAAGCAACAAAATCCATGACGCAAGCAATGACGCACGCGACCTTTACTGTGTAAATAGTAAATTGACCTTTACTGTGCAAACAGTAAAATGACCTTTACTGTGCAGCTACTGTGCGACCCCTACTGTTCATCTACTGTGCACTATTCACTTTTACTGTACATACACGGTTTCCACTATTCAAAGATTCGCTCGAGGCTCATTTCTTCAGCTATATAATGAGACCTGACTCTCTCATTCGAACACACCTCTCAACACACATCGATACACTACTCTCTCGACAGCAACAATTCCTACTACCAAACCTCTTACTTGTAATAATAAAACCTCTCCAGCAATCTTAAGTTTGTAATCTCTGTAAATTGTAAGTTTACTTTCAAGTTTTTATCTATGGCTTTGATTGTAAATCATCTGTAAATTAAAGTTTGTACTCACATGCTTAACGTTCAATAATAATATTTCAAGTTTTTATTAGTACTTTCGGGAAACCCACTCTGAGTACTTAGATAATTTTCTTATTATGTTTTAATATATTAGTAAAGGATCCTTGAGGAGTTGTTTTACAAGTTAATATTGATATAAATAGTTTAAACAAACTCTGGAATGATCTTCCGTTTATGAATTTTCCGGTGTCCTGTGATTTGCCATTGTCGCCGTTTTGAGCCATAGGCGTTGATATTGCCGTAGGCTGTGTAACCTCTCGTTAGGTTTTGGCTTGACTGGGCTGCTACAGTTTTCTGTAGTACTGTGGACTTGAGGGCTATTCATAAGCTATAGTTCAATTCATTGTCTGTTTCTAAAATTCATATCACTGTTCCCTCCTGTAAAAAATAAGTAGTGAAAGAACACAACTTAAAGAACTATTACGTTACGAATATAAAAACCTTGATTTTTATACACAGAGAGCAATAAACTTTAAAAAACAAAAAGATTTTGCAAGTTTTCTTATAGTAAATTGGATAGTAGTACGTATAAAAGAAAAAATCAATCAATATAGGTGATCAACTATACTTGGTCGATGAGGATAAATTATCGACCATGGTTGGTCGGATACATTTTAGGAAAAAGATTACCAAGTGTGGTTGGTCGGGGATAAAAACCCATCAACTATAGTTGGTCGACAAGCACAATTTAACAACCTTGGTTGGTTGGAAACAGTTTAAACATTTTATACTCATTACTTTATTATTAAGTGATTGAGCAGCATTGATACTTGTAATTTTGATTACTAAGTTGGTTGATGAACAGCATCATATTGTTATCTTTTTAACAGATACATATACACAAATGTAAAAATGTTTGATAAACACAAGACAATCGCAATACGAATTTGCAAACAGAAAATGAAATTCTTTCATTAAGATAAAAATGTATTACAAGCTATACATATGTGCTAATTATTACATTGAAAAACCTATTCTATTGGTTTCTTTCCTTTAGCTTTTGAAACAGGTTCCTCGCCGGCAGGAGGATCTTCTAAGCAAAGAGGAGAATTGATGAAATTAATATCTCTGAGCATTCTGACGTTCATCACAGAAGGTGTATCCAAGAGATGCTCTGGACGAGATAATTCAGTCTGAGAATGAAGACTATAGTCGTCGAGATATTTTGAAATTAAACTCCTAGGAATGGAACGAGCTGGGATCCATTCCATGTCCAATTTGAAAGGTGGCACAGGCAAATCTAGTAACCCTGGAGCATGATAATCCCATAAAAAATGCCCTTGCTCCAATTTCAATACACCCAGGGCGTTCAACCACCCCTGCTTATAACCTTCATTATTGGCATGTTCAATCCGAGCATCTAAATGAACAAGGGCTTCATTGTATCCTACCATCCAAAATTCCCTGGGCTGTTTATGGAATTAGAAGGTTAATCTATCCAATTGTTCGTGAAGGCTCCTGGCAAAAACATCTTTATCATTCAAAGCAGACTTCGTTGCAGTAAGTTGATCTTCCAAAGATAGATTTGTCTTGGACATTTCAGATAAAGCCCGATCTTTGGCGTTTAATTGGTATGCTTGAGTTTCCAAAGTAGATTGAGTGCGAGACTCTTCAACATTACGGCTAAGAACTCTTGATCGACTCCGAGCAGCGACTGGAGAACTTTGCTCCTCGGCAGCATTTTGAACAGCTCTCCCTCATCCACGAGAACCTCTTCCTCGTCCCCGAGCAGTCACAGGAATAATAGATCTTCTTAAGTTATCCAGTTCTTGCCTTAATTTGGCATTCTCGACCTCTAAGAACGAGAAACCTTCATCGGTAACTTGTACTAAAGCAGTGGAAGATGACGCTGCAGATTCATACTGTGCCAACTTTTTCTGCAAATTATTGTTCTCTTGTTCCAGCAACTCAGCAATCTGCCTGCAGGCCTCAACTTCACCTTTTAAAGTTCTTTCCCTAACATCGTATCCAGCAAGGATCTTTTTATGGCCTGTTTCAGAAGAAAGCTGCTGATATCTATTTTCATACTCCTTGTGCAGCAAAGCAGTTGATTCATTGTGTTGATGTTGTAGATCTTCTAAGGTATAATGAAGTTCCTCGATCAAGTCATAATAGGCCACGCTGTTGGCCACAGCTCGGTCGAGTAAATCTTTCAAGTACCGATAAGCCTCAATTGCTTGTTCTGAGGCATCATGACCAATGATGTCAGCAATTTCTGATCCACTCAAATTTGTATGACCAACTTTATAATACTCACGACATTGCTGCATCAGCTTTGTATCATGTGCAGATATCAATTCCATTCTAGCAACAAACTAAGGATGAGAAAAAGACAACAATCAACAAAAACAAATCATCAACAACAGAGATGAACAAAGATGTATTTTATTAGATCACAAAAGGATTACATTGTTTGATTACAAATACTGAAAGATAGAAATGATACCGAACAACTTCACACCTTTTCCTTGTCTCCCAAGACTTTCTCGGGAGGCTGGGACGAGGAGCTTGGTTGCTCGGTGGTCACAGCGACTTGATCAGCAGTTGAAATTTGCTCAGGAGGAGGAGGCATGGAAGAAATGTCCTCGTTGGCAGAAGTAAGATAAGCAAGGACTTGATCACCTATGGCCATGGAAGATTCATCAGAGACAGGCTCATCTTCTTCTTCCTCCACAATTGGTGGGGGAGGACCAGGGATGTGTAGCTGGAATAGCCCAGAATCTTCTTTGATCTTCAATTCTTGCAGGGCAGCTACCCATCCATCTCGGAAGTATTTCAACTTCCCATATTGAACTTGGGATGTCATCGCAGCAATCCCCTTGTCCCATCCTTTATCCCAGCCAGCGCTGAAGGATTTTTTAACTGCGAGCTTTCTTTTCAGTTTCTCCGAGGAGAGCTTCGCATCCAATACTTCTTTTTGGCCCTTGATATCTCGCAGGGCGGACAATTATTCCTCTGCCTTCCTCAGCTTATCCTCAAGTTCTCCAAAATTCTTGAGCTTGTCGTCATATTTCTTATGCTCAACCTCTAAAATTTTCACTTTATTCTCCAAACTCTTAGAGATCTCAGCCATCTTTACCTTCTCGGCCTCAACTGTAGATAACTTTTTCTCCCATTTGGCTTTGTCCCCGTCATACTACTGACGAGAATCCTTCAAAGATTGGGTTAAACCCAGCAGAGCATCCTCTACACCAGACGAGGAGCTGGAAGCTTTAATTTCCTCGTCCTTCTTCACGATATTATTAAAACAATTCACCAGCTGAAAGATGAGAAAAACAGTAAAGTCAATACAAAATGCAAGCATTCAGAGAAAGAAAGAAAACTCAGAGTGTGAGAAATTTACTGAAGCAAGATGACGAGTAGCTAGGGATGTCAGCATATCCCTAGAAATTTTTTCATCAATTCCTTGGACCTCGGGTATGATCCAAGTTTTTACCAAGCTCATTGCAGAGCTCAGAGGAATGATGGTTGGAACACAAACACCACCAGCTGGTAGAGAGGAGACAGTTTCAGCCAAATTGACTGAGGATGATTTCCTCAATCTTCTCAAAGGGACTTCAGCAATTTCAACCAAGGAGGAACTCTTGGTCGGAGAGATAGTAATCACTTCCACAGGAGCAACTTTCTTGCTCGGAGCCACTGGAGGCTTCTCGGTAGCTTTTGAAGGCGCAACATCCACCTTCTTAGTCCCCTCTGGGACATCAATTTTATTTTTCTTGGCCTCAGTAGCAGATGAAATGTCATCAAATAGAGCAGGAGGAGCTCTTTTCTTGCCCATTCTCTGACTTAAAAGGATGTGAGAATCTGAAGAAGAATCCTCTGGAGTTGAAGCTGGTTCAACAAGACGAGCAGTATAAGAGGTTGTATAGCTCTTATACTGTAGAAAATATGATGCAGGCCTGATGTGCTCGTCTGCAACGTTCTTATGCGAACCCCAGATAAGTTTCAGATGCTTAATATTAACCTCTGATTCTTTTGGAGTTTTTCTTTTACTCTCAACTGCAAACAAACACGTATTAAAATATCAGTCATACATTTTATCAAACATAATGAATTCGTAAATTCAGAAAAGAAATAAAATGAAAAATAACCTATCCCATTGCCATATGGAGGACATCTGGGACCGTTGTATACTCCATCTCCAACTAAAGGGACATATTGCCAATTTTTAATAACCACCCCATGTTCAAAATAATCTCTATTTGCATCAGGGAGGTTAACTACAAGAGCCCTATTCAAAAACCTAGTTTTTAAGTAATAAATATTATCTAGAACGGCCCATCTATAGCAGTACATAATTTCAGGGATCCCTATACGAGTCCCATGAGTTAGATTTAATTTATACACCCCATTAATTATTCTCCATGAATTGGGGGCTATTTTTGCAGGGACAAGATCAAAATACTGACAAAACTCAAGACACAATGGGTTTGGTGGAAAGAAAAAACCACATTCAGCAATAAAAAGACTGGGGAACCAATGTCCCTCAGCCAAACGAAAGTAATTTTGGGGTTCAGAAAGTTCCTCCAAAATTACCCAAGATGGGATGGAAAAGTCAGAACGGAATTTTTCAAGAGATTCAATAATGTAAACCATGATGAATAAAAGAAGAAGGAAGAAAATCTTACAGGAAGGAAGGAGATCTGCTGACAACTAGCGAAGGAAAAGATGAACGCATAAGAGAGAAAGAGAGAATATAAAGCTTGAATGCAGAAAATTGGAAAAAGAAGAAGACGGTATGGTTACCTAAGAAGTTTAAATACTTTGCCTAGGGAAGTGGCGAAGGAAATGATTACACGAAAGAAACTATTGAGCTTCCGGCGGCTAAAAGGACAAAAAGGACACAAAGATCGAAGCACTCTTAAAAATTCGAAAAAAGGCGGATTCTATGAATTTGGAAATAAATTCAAATACGATGCTCCTAAAACCCAGGAAGATCATTCAATATTGCCATATACCGAGAAAGAATGTTCCATATTCCTCAAAGTTCGAAATACGAAACATTGGGGGCTTCTGTTGATACCAAAATTAATACGCTGATGTGGACGAATAATGCGAAGACACGTGTCAATATACGTGGCACAATAGTAATGAGGAAGCTTGTTTCCCCGACCAATTCATGTTCCCTCCGAGCAGCGAAGATACCCCGAGGAACTCCAGCACTCCAAGGTACTCAAGCGCTCCGAGGAACTCTTGATCAACGAGCAACTAAGGCGGTCCGAGCTGCATCTCGGTCGTATCATTAATTACCAGATAGACGACAGTTCAACTATTCATTGAATGTTTATGATCTTGACACACACGCTGCATTAAATGTATTACCCTTTCATATGTATATCATTTAATGTATCGACCCTTTCATGTACAGCCTCAAGGCTATAAATACCTTGTATCATCCTCATTCAAGGGGACGGAAATTTCTTGACTGAACTTGTAATCGAGAATTCCCAAACACTCAGCAATAACATAACAGTGGACGTAGGCCATTCTTATAAGGCTGAACCACTTTAAAAATCTTTGTCTCATTTTATTTATCTGTGATTTAATAATTAGAGTAATCTAATTTTTTACATCAACAAAACCTATTACGTTTTGTGGACCTTTTTCTATAATAAGGATAACCTGAACAGAACTACCTGAACTTGGAAGTGTGACCTTGGACTAAACAAATTTATACCTGCATATTTGACCAAGGACTAGGACTGAGAACAAGAACATATTGGACCTAATATCTGAACCTATCGGATAGATTGAAAGTGAAATTAATAACATAATATATTAAAATATTTTTAATCTAAATACTGTTATAAACAGTTGGTTTTATTTCTGACTGCATGCTTGATATGTTTTATTCTTTTTCAGTCTAGAATATATCTGTGTGAATGTGATATCTTATTTGTTTAAGTGATATTCAGGAATTTTTTCATATCATATCACTCACACATATTCTATCACGTTATAATCACGTAGACACATTTCTGAATCTGAATATCTGAACAAGTCTAGTGTTCAAGATTTGAAAGAAAGAAAAGAAAGCTTTTCAAAACTGAGTTGAAAGTCAAGAAGACTTGACTTGATTTGAATGACATAAGACTTGCAAAGATATATAGGTGATATAGTCTGTTGCACTGCATTCTGTGTGTATTTATTTAAGTGTGGGTGTGTCTTCATGTAGGATAGTACACCACACACTATCACTTCACTAGAAAATAAATAATAGGCACTGAGCCAACCTGCGCTTAAAGAAGTTAAAGGGGAGGCCGAGACGTGCTGAAAGCAAGAGCAAGCGAGGACAGTTTAAAGAGAGAACAAAACAAGCAACCAGGCAGGAGTCTTGGTCGAGTGGGGTAATGGCTGGATCTTTCTTCTTTATTTGTTGAGTTTGTTGTTTGTAAATCGTCCCTATTGATTTATTATTTTAGAAGAAGTAGATTAGGTGACTCCTAGAGGAGTCCGTCATTTTTCCCGGTGAAGGGTTGTTGCGACGTAAAATAAACACAGTGTGCTGTATATTTTTCGTATATCACTTCACATGAAAAAGTAGACTTAACTAAATAGAAACTCGCCTAAAATTGAATTGGTTATTATTTTTTGTAAATCACCTTGATTTAACAAGATAATAATTTGGACTGTTAATTAACTTTGAAAATCAAATTCATTTTCATAAAGTTAACAAATTAAGTAAAAGTTTAATTTGGTCCCCTTAAGGATAACATCGTTAACTTGTAGGTATTAGGGGTTTATTTGACATATAAGTTTACTTCTGCACGAAAAGTCTATTGCAGCCTCACTATCAGATGTTCTCCCATTAAAACTCGTTATGATCGATTCGTGGGAGTCTTGGACCACCTCTTGACGCAACTTGATGATCTTGAAGCTCGTCTCTTTTCCACCACCACCCTACACCGTAACCCTAATCATAACTCAAGAAACCATAACCCTAACCCCCCAAACTCCTTTACATATGATTCCACAACCATTTCCACCCTTCTAACCCCCCCCAAAATGACCCTAACAAACCCTAGCCCATCTACCACCTGCCCTGAGGTGATCGAAGGTAGCAGTAGAGGTGGTCATCCATCGGCTCACAGTTTTGGACCATTTTCGGCATTAAACAACCTGTCCAAACTCAGAATACCCTTCCCGAAGGTTTACCAACTCCCTGGTGATCGTCGGCTCCTCCGTGGCAGGGTCTACTCCCGATCGGGCCTTAAAATCAGTCGCTCAAGACTCGTCGACCTTCTGCTCACGTCGAACCACCTCCCCGATGACCGACGGCCAAATTTGTTTCCTAAATCTGTTAGGGTCTTGTCCCCTAAGCTCCTGAGAACCACTAGGGACAAACCCTAGAGCCGCCACACACCTCCTCTTGATCGGAATCCACCCTACACATGTTGGCAACCATGAACCCTAGGGTTTCAACCCATTTTGACCCAAACCCCTCCTATGCTAGATGATATGTCTTCTACCCTAGGTGGAACCCTCCAACAAATTCAAGTAGTAGGGTTTGGCACCAAGAAATTGGTTTTTGACCCGGGTGGAAGATATTTTTGATGATTCACATGAGAGGCAAGGGGGCGATGATGATCTTAATTCGAGAATTGAAGGATCTTCCTCAAATTTTTAGAAATTACTTTTGGCCCCACAAGTTTTGCCTCTCTTCCGCACATTTTTGGCGCTTTTCACGTGATTCTCCAAATTTAAAGATTTTGTGCATCCTCAACTTTTAAATCTCGAGGACAAGCTTTTTCGAAGGCGGAGAAAATGATGTGAATAAGAAGTTTATTGGCTATTTTTAGGACTTTGTGGCATTTTTGTTATTTTCTTTTAGTTTTCTTATTTGGTTGTATTTTCTTTTAGTAGTTGTTTGTTTGGTATTTAGGGAAGGAAGTGGCAAAGGCTAATAGGGGTACATTTGTAATTAGATCATTGATTGGAGCCTAAGCTACTTCCCACCTATAAATACCCCATATGTATATTTCATTTAGGGAACTCTACATTTTGGAGATTTTAATGATTGTGGGTTAAGACTTGTGATATCTTCCTCTTACTACCCATTTTGTGTCATTTACGTCAAATTGTGAGGATGTTCTTAGAGACAATAAGTTACAGTCTTTTAGTTAATGAGAAGAAATGTTGAATATATATTATTAGTTTCATGGCTTGATCTACACTGACTGGTTGAGCATATTTTCTTTACCTTGATCTCTTAATTTACAATCACTTTTATTTTAAATTTATCATGTGTGTATAAAAAATTGATTTATGATTTAACAGGTTGTAATATATTAGACTTGGTATTGGGTCTATGTGCCTGCGGTCCCTGGACTAACTTTTAGTTTAAAACTTTATTTCGTTTAGGATTTTCATTTGAGATTTCATTTGGTATTGATTGCAAATGTTGAATTTAACAACTTTGCCATTCCTTTGTCAAATATTCTTTAGTACCTTTGCTTGATGGAAAAATGGTGGAAGGAAATAAATAAACCATCTCTTAAATCCCATTTCAACCTTCTTTACTATGTGTCATAGATTTTTACACTTCAATTTGTGTGTTGATTAATGATATAGGGGCAACATGGTGGCTTTCAGTTTATACTTTGGATGTTAAATATTCTTGCATTTTTCCTTGACATTTATTTTTCTAATTCTAATTTGCCTTTCTAGAAAAATAATGATATTTTTAACGTCTCTAATAATATAGAGGTAGTTATTGAAAGAAAAAATAAACTAGAACGGATGAAGTGTTTGATGATGCTGGGACTTTACTTTTAACCATTGTTTGGGTTTTGTGAAAATAATAAATGTAATTAATACTACGCAGATAGTTTTTGGTTTTCATTTGTTGGTTGTTTTTGCTTGATTAGGTTTTGATACAGGCAAATGTGGTCAAGGATAAGAACAAATGGTGTGATTTTTGGGATATTTTTATTTATTAGATTGCAGTTGTGAACTATCTCTTTCTGCAACTGCTTTATGTTTGTGAATGGTGCTAACCTCCTCCTTATCTTGCTTGGATCTTTTGCTAATTTTCGCTTGCCCAGTATATGCTCTCTGAGTAACTCACACACTCAAGACCATCGAATATTTATGCAGGGAATCCAGAAAAATGTATATGTGTTGATGATTAACATGCACAATTGTAGTTTGAAAGAAAAAGTGAAGATCATATTTTGGTACGCTTTTCTCTAAATTCCCATTTTTAATTTATGTCCCTCCCTCTATTCCTTTAGTTAGTATAGTATATTTATATACCGCATATTATTCAGTGTCCCATTATACAATATTATTAGGCCTCTCTCTCCCCCTCCTTCTCACCACTCTAATGCTATTATGGATCGCATCTTGGAATGATTTTTCTTCATTTTTAAGACAACCAAAGAATGGTTCTTTGAGCTCAAGCTTCACATTGCATAATATATATATATATATATATATATATATATATATATATATATATATATATATATATATATATATATATATATATATATATTGTGTATGAATTGTTTTTCATATATTATTAACTTGGTTCTTATTACATTGACAAGGGTATAATTTTTTAATGACATTGACAACCAATACCAATATTAATTGATCCCAAAGGTAAGCCACATATTTTCTAAATGAAACGAAGGTTAGGGGTAAGACCACATATTTCCCTTTTAGTCTAACTTTCACAAGTTGTTCTGCCTTTTAGTCTTTTTGCAAGCAAATTTTATTTTAAAATATCTTATAAATCTACTGCTAATATTGATAGTTGTGAGCAGAACCAAAATTCTCTTATTATATTATGAATTGGACTTTCATTATTACTTTGATTCGTTAGTTGTATTATCACACCTAAATTTAGGTATGTTAGATGGGTACATTTCCTTGCTAATGATGCACCATCTCAAGTTTGTCTTATTAAGAGTTTAATATCCTTTCGATAATTCGACATTAGACGATTAAATTTCATACTAATGTTATTTCATTTTTGCTGCGAGGAAAAATTAAAAAAGGCGCATATTTTGGAGCATTGGTTGCATCGATAAATATACTATTATAAAATTTCTCTAATTATGTTCTAAAATTGTATTATAGTATTGTAGCCTGTAGCAAGCCAAACTTATTGTTGATACCAAATTTTATCTGCTGACATGGACCAATCATATGAAGACATGTGGCTATCTACAAGACTACAACGAGGAAGACTAGTTCCCCGAGGAACACTGCTTCCCCGAGGAACTCACACGCTCCGAGGAACAAGGCCTCTCCGAGGAACTCTTGAGTACCAAGAAGCTTAGGCGGTTCGAGCAACTCAGGCGGTCCGAGATGTATCTCGAACAATCCATTAATAGCTGGATAACCAATAGTTCAACTGATTCATTAAATGCCTATCATTCAGACGCACACTAAAAAAAGGGCATTAAATGTATTACCCTTTCATATGTATATCAATTAATGTATTACCCTTTCACATTACAGCCCAAGGCTATAAATACATTGTACAATCCTCATTATAAGGGACCTGACCGAATCCAAACTCTGGAATCGAGAGAGGAATTTCTTGAGAGAATTTGTAATCAAGAATTCCTAAACACTCAGCAATGACACAACAGTGGACGTAGGCCATTCTTATAAGGCTGAACCACTTTAAAATATTTTGTCTCATTTATTTATCTGTGATTGAATTATTAGAGTGATCTAATTTTTTACATCAACAGATTGGCGCCGTCTGTGGGAAACGACTGGTAATATCGTTTTCTCACCAAAAACAATCCAATACCAATGGCTGATATTCCTGAATCCAGCAATCGAAACGCTGGAACCCCTCCAAATCCATCTGCTCCACCAATTATTCCAGATCTGACTGGAATAATAGCAAATCTGGCTCAGGGCCAGACCGTCATGCAAGAAACAATGCGACAGCTCATCCAAACCCTCCATGGCGGTGCATCAGCCCATTCCGGACCACGAAGCATTCAAAGAAATACCCGTGCACTTTCTTCGCGTACTAGGCGTACTAATTCATATCGCAATGATGAATCTAAAGATTTTTCTTATCAACCTGGACGAACTTCGTCAGTACGAGCCACAGATATTGAACAACGTGTCACCCTTCCCCAGAAAGGACTAGAGCATTGGAAAGATTAAGTAGGGCTTCTCCTTTCGACTGATTAGGCCCTAGAAGGAATAAAAGTCCTCTTAATGCAGCGTCGAGGAGCTTTCGATGACCATCATATTTAAGGGAAGGATCTGCCCAGTCGCGACCATCTTCTCGTCAAGATGGATCCTATGACCGACCAGCTGCTCGTCGAGATAAATCCCAGGAAGCCACTTCAACGCGATCAGTGGCTCGAACCAATAGGCCCAAGGAAGGAAATTATGCATGGAAAGGATCTATTCATAGGCTGGAGGATAGATTAGGGGAAATAGCTAAGGCCAAGAACCCTCTACAATGAACCTTTGTTCAAGGAGCACCTTTTGTCCAGGACATTGTTGATTTTCCAACACCATCAAAGTTCAAAGCACCTGTTGTGACTCCCAAGTATGATGGGAAGACTGACCCTGTCCTTCATATAGAACAATATCAAGCTGCTGCTGATATCTATGCGGTCCCAGACGAGATGCGATGCAGGGCATTCTCGGGAACTCTTATCAGATCTGCTCAGATATGGTATAATAATCTTCCTCGGGGTAAGATTTCAACTTTTCTTCAACTGGACGAGTTATTCATTGGGAATTTCTACTTTGGAGCAAAGCCAGTTAAACGAGTAGCACATTTGTTAAGTGTTAGACAAAAAGCTGGTGAGAGTATCAGAGATTACATAACTCATTTTAATAACGAGAAACTTGAAGTCATTGATTATGAGGAGAAGACAGCGATTACCGCTTTGATGAGTGGATTACTGCCAAACAAGTTCTACTACACTTTGGCCAAAGATCCACCTCGAACCATGTCGGACCTGATGGGAAAAGCGTCCAAGATTATGAATGCCGAGGAGGCTATGTCTGCGAAGAAGAATATGGACGCCAAAGAAACCAAGGTGGAAGGTGATAAAGCTAAGAAGAAAGGGCATAAGAACAATGGTGGTGACAAACATTCCAAAAATAGGTCATCATGGGAGGTCTTGAGGAAATTTGATAATTACACACCTTTGAAGGCAAATATCAACCACGTCCTGGAAGAGATTAAGAACAGCGAGGAGTTAAACTGGCCAAAGAAAATGAAGGCAGACCCTGACACGAGGAATAGGGAAAAGTATTGCGAGTTCCACAAGGATCATGGCCATATGACTAAAAATTGCATAGCTCTTCAGAATGAGATTGAAACACTCATCCGACGAGGAAAGCTAGCAAAGTATGTTGATCAGGGAGGAGAAAGAAGAAACAACAACCGAACTAGAGAGAGGTATAGATCTCCTCGTCGAGCAGAGGAGAACAAGAAGAGAAACCATGAAGTTGATCCAGAGTATGACCCCGATCTTCCCAAGAAACCAAGGCAGCCAGAACGAGAGGTATTTTCAATACTCTTTGGGTCATTTGATTGTAATGTTATTACAAGAGGAGATGCAGGAGGAGGAGACCTTACTGCAGAAATAAAAGCTTACCTCGGTGAGGCTTAAGCTTGGTAGTACATTTAGCGAATAAATCTAGCTAAGGAAGATCGCCCGAGAAAGGTGAACAAGGAGAAATTAGTCATCGGTTTTTTGAAAAATGACCTTGCAGGTGTTTTATATCCTCACGATGATCCACTGGTGATCAAGATGAGAATGAAGGAGGTAATGATTTCAAGAGTGTTGGTCGACAACGGTAGCTCGACAGACATCATGTTCTACTCGTGTTTCGATAGTTTAAATTTAAAGCTATCTCAACTGAACCCTTACCACAGGCCCCTCATCGGTTTTGCTGGCGAGAAAGTATTTCCACTTGGGACGATCAAGTTGGATATATTCATTGGTACGTGGCCTTCTTGTCGGACAGAAAGAATGCGTTTCTTCATGATGGATAAGAATGCCCAATCATCGTACAATATCATCATGGGAAGAGTAGGATTGAAGAAGTTCGAGGTTGTACCATCTACAATGCATCAATACCTAAAATTTCCAACAAACTTTGGAGTAGGAGTTATGAAAGATGATCAGAAAGTAGCTCGGGAATGCTATTATTCATCCGTCGAGCAAGAAGAACTGGAAGAATCAAAGAAAAATACTACTACCTATCAAGTGGATGAAGGTGCAAAAATTGAAACATTGGATCCTCGAGATGAGTCGCAACTCGTGAAGGGCCAAGTGGTGGAAGCTACTGAGAATATCATTCTGGACGACGAGCACCCTGAGTGAACTACTCAGATAGGTTCATCGTTGGAAGCCTCATTAAAACATGAATTGATAACTTTCCTTAGAAGCAGAAGATAAACTTTTGCGTGGAGTCATGAAGATATGCCTGGGATAGACCCAAATTTCTTATGTCACGAGCTCAATGTGAATAAGGAGATCAATCCCGTGAAGCAGAGAAGAAGAGTATTCAGTCCCGAGAAGAATCAAGCTATACAGGAGGAAGTCGAGAAGCTCCAGAAAGCTTGTTTCATTGAAGATGTTAAATATCCAGATTGGTTAGCTAGTGTGGTGATGGTAAAGAAGAAGAACAACAAGTGGAGGATGTGTGTAGACTTCACCGACCTCAACAAAGCATGCCCAAAGGATCACTTTCCACTTCCCCGAATTGATCAACTGGTGGATGCTACCTCGGGACACGAGTTGCTGAGCTTTATGGATGCTTATTCTAGTTACAATCAGATCAAGATGAAACCTGAAGATAGGGAGAGTACTTCTTTCATTACCCCTAGGGGAACTTATTATTATAATGTTATGCCTTTTGATTTGAAAAATGCAGGTGCGACATATCATAGGCTGATGAACAATGTCTTTGCTGAACAAATCAATGACAATATGGAAGTCTATGTTGACGACATGCTGACAAAAAGCAAGAAAGTTGCCGATCATCTAGTTGACTTAAGTCGGACTTTTGATCAACTAGATAAATATCAAATGAAGCTGAACCCGACGAAGTGCATATTTGGAGTACGAGAAGGCATGTTCCTCGGGTACATTGTCAATCAACGAGGCATTCAAGCAAATCCTGAAAAGATCAAAGCTCTATTAGGGCTGCGATCTCCAACAACGAAGAAGGAAGTACAGAGTCTCACAGGACGAGTAACGGCACTCAACAGATTTGTGTCGCGAGCAACTGACAGATGTCTCCCATTCTTCAAGACACTCATAAAGACTTTTGAGTGGAACGATGAATGTGAGAAGGCTTTTCAAGACTTGAAGAAATACTTGGGAGCACCTCCACTGTTGTCCAGGTCGGTGATGGGAGAAAAATTGTATTTGTACCTTGCAGTGTCTGAGAATGCAGTTAGCTCGGCATTGATCAAAGTGGAGAATGGAGTGCAAAAACCAATTTACTACACAAGTAAGGCCTTCCGAGGAGCAGAGATCAGATATTCGAGGCTGGAGAAATTGGCACTGGCGCTGATTGAGGCGAGTAGGAGAATGAGGCCATACTTCCAGGCTCATACTATAGTAGTATATACCGATGTGCCATTGAGACAAGCCCTTCATAAGCCAGAGAAATCAGGGAGATTGATGTACTGGGCAATAGAGCTCGGTGAATACGATATAATTTATGAACCCAGATCATCATTAAAAGGGCAGGCTGTAGCAGACTTTATAGCGGAGTTCACCTATCCTGATACCCCCGAGGAGCAAAAGTTGCTCGCTGATCAACCTGTGGATCTTACAGGATCAACAAACACAAGCTCAGACCAATTTCGATTGGTAAAAGGGCGTGTGGATGTTACAGGATGCGAAGTAGAGATAGTTGTGAGGACTCCAGACGAGGAACAAGAGTTGCTCGCTGATCAACCTGTGGATGTTACAGGATCGACAAACACTATCTCAGACCAACTCCGGTTGGTAAAAGGGCAAGTGGATGTTACAGGATCATTAAATTCGAGCTCAGACCAACTCCGATTGGTAAAAGGGCAAGAAAAGATGATCGATGAGGAGCGAGAAAAATCCGGGGAGGATGAAAGGAAGCAGCAAATATTTCACCGAGGAACCCTGACTGATTCGAAATTTGAAGACGAGTTACCTATATAGAGGCTATATGTAGATGGCTCATCTTGCACTGCAGGATGTGGCGCGGGGATAGTTTTGAGCACTCCGGACGAGGTCAACATGGAATACGCCTTGCGTTTCCAATTCAAAGCTTCCAATAATGAGGCTGAATATGAGGTCATGATTGCAGGGCTTAATCTGGCAAAAATTATGGAGGCCCAGCAGGTTGTGATCTTCAGTGACTCTCAATTGATTGTAAACCAAATGATGGGAGTACATGCAGTTAGAGGAGAATTAATGATCAGATATCATGCAAAGGCAAAGGAGCTGGTGTCCGAATTTGCCTCTATTCAGCTGGTCAGAATACCAAGAATGGAGAATGCGAGAGCAGACGCCCTAGCTCGACTAGCATCATCTACTCGCACCGAGCTACGATAAATAATCCCAATTGAAGTGTTAGCTGGTCGGAGTATAGACGAAGATCTGACGATGAACTTTATCACCCTTGATTTAGGACCATCTTGGATGGATCCCATCAGGGCATATATTGAGGAGGTAGAATTGCCAATTGATAAACTCGCAGCCAAGAAATTGAAGTTTAAAGCTGCTCGGTATGTATTAACTAATGGTGTTTTATATAGATGAGGAATTATGGCAGGTTTGCAGAGATGCGTGCATCCCTCCGAGGTGAAAGAATTGATTGAAGAAATCCATGAAGGGTCTTGTGGAGCACATGTAGCAGGTCGGACGCTTTTGCAAAGGGTGATGACGCAGGGATACTACTGGCCGACGATAAGGGCTGATTGTATAGCCTATGCCAAGAAGTGTGACAAGTGCTAGCGCTTCTCCTCCATTCGAAGAACTCCACAAGCATTGTTGACACCCATAACTTCCCCTTGGCCATTTCCCATGTGGGGAATTGATTTGGTTGGGCCACTGCCAATGACCCGAGGAAGGTTCAAGTACCTCGTCGTCGCAGTGGATTATTTTACTAAGTGGTAGACGCTGAGCCACTCATTGACATTACGTACGAGAAGGTGTACCAATTTGTTTGGAAGAACATCATTTGTCGATATGGTCTCCCTCATGCCTTCATCACAGACCATGGAACACAATTTGATAACGAGGAGTTTGCTTCCTATTGTCATCAGTCAAACATTTTGAAGGTTCATTCAGCACCAGGCCATCCTCAAAGCAATGGACAAACTGAAGTGACAAACAGAATGTTGCTAAATGGCTTGAAGAAAAGATTGGATGATGCAAAAGCAAACTGGATCAACGAGCTACAATCAGTACTTTGGGCTTACCGAACTACTCCCCGAGTAGAAACTGGAGAATCACCATACATGCTGGCGTTTGGAAGTGAAGCTGTCATACCTGCCGAGTTGGGCCTCCCAACACACAAGGTACTGAATTTCAATTCCCCTGTCAGCGACTTAATGAGAAGATTGGATTTAAACATGCTCGAGGAAGTCAGAGAAGAGGCAACCATTAGAAATGCTGCTTACCAGCAGCGAACAACTTTGTTCTACAACAAGAGGGTGAAGAAATGCGACCTGAAAGAAGGAGACTATGTGCTAAAGAAAGTAATTCAAAAGCATAACAAACTCGAGGCAAACTGGCATGGACCATACCGAGTTACAGAAGTTGTTCGACCAGGAACTTATCGAATAGCAACTTTAGAAGGCGAGGAGTTTAAGAATGCATGGAACGCAGAGCATCTGCGCAAGTATTATCAGTGATGTATATGTAACACAGTTCCATCAGTATGAATAAAATGAAGATATTCTGCCAAAGTCTCTCCTTTTATTGAGAATTTTTCGGGGAATACTAGTGCTACACACTACTCGGCAAAGCTCAGACTGCTCAGCGAGATATTCCTAAAAATTCCAACTTCGGTTGGTTAGGAAACAAAATATTCCTAAAAATGCCAACTTCGGTTGGTTAAGAAACAAAATATTCCTAAAAATGCCAACTTCGGTTTGTTAGGAAATAAGATATTCCTAAAAATGCCAACCTCGATTGGTTAGGAAACCATATATTCCTAAAAATGCCAACCTGTTTGGCTAGGAAACGAAATATTCCTAAAAATGCCAACCTGTTTGGTTAGGAAATGAAATATTCCTAAAAATGCCAACCTGTTTGGCTAGGAAACGAAATATTCCTAAAAATGCCAACCTGTTTGGCTAGGAAACAAAATATGCTCGCAAGTGCCAACTTATGTTGGTCGGAAGGTACGTACATTCTCGAAAATGCCAACTTATGTTGGTCGGGAGGTAAGATTATTCCAGAAAGTGCAAAAGATGCTAACTATGGTTGGTCGGGGATAAAAACCCACCAACTGTAGTTGGTCGACAAGAAGAATTCATCGACCTTGGTTGGTCGAACACATTGTATGAAAAAGATAAAAATCTACCAAGTATGGATAGTCGGGGATAAAAACCCACTAATCGTAGTTGGTCAACAATGAACATTTACCGACCTTGGTTGGTTGGAAACATTTAAGAAAAAAAATCTACCAAGTATGGCTGATCGGGGATAAAAACCCACTAACTGTAGTTGGTCGACAAGCATAATTTAACGACCTTGGTTGGTTGGAAAAATTTTAAACATTTTTATACTCGTGACTTTATTATTAAATGATCGAGCAACATTATTGATACTTGCAACTTTTTAATTATTACTGAGTTGGTCGACAAACAACACAATATTGTTATCTTTTTAACAGATATGCATAAATATAAAGTGTTTGATAACTACAAGACAATAGCAATTAAGATTTGCAAACAAAAATGAAAGTCTTTCATTGAATTCAAAATAAATTACAAAATACATTGATATTGAAATGTATACTAACTAATTACATCAAAAATTCCTATTCTACTGGTCTCTTCCCCTCTGCTTTTGACACAGGTTCCTCGCCAGCAGGCGGATCATTTAAAGACTGAAGGGAATTGATAAAGTTAAGATCCTTCAGCATCCTGACATTCATCACGGATGGTCGATCTAAGAGATGCTCGGGACGAGATACCTCGATTTGAGAGTGAAGATTGTAGTCACCGAGATACTTTGAAATTAAGCTCCGAGGAATGGCCTGAGAAGGGATCCAATCCATCTCCAAATTTTATGGTGGCACAGGCAAGTCGAGCAACCCGGGATCATGGTAGTCCCACAGATAATGACCTTATTCGAGCTTCAACACACCTAAGGCATTCAACCAGCCTTGCTTGTAGCCCTCATTGTTGGCATTCTGGATACGATCGTCCAAGTGGAATAATGCTTCGTTGTATCCAGCCATCCAGAACTCCCTGGGCTGTTTATGGAATTGATATGTTAGCTTTTCTAGCTGCTCATGGTGATTCTTAATGAAAAGCTCCTTATTCTCCAAAACCGACTTCTGCGCAGAGAGGTGTTTTTCCAAGTCCCTAATTTTCTTTGACATATCAGACAAATCCTGGTTCTTCGCCATTAATTGGAAAGCTTGGTTCTCTAACGCAGACTGAGTTCTCTGTTCCCCGACAATAACCCGAGTTGCTCTTCCTCTTCCCCGAGGAGCTCTTTCTCGATCGCGAGAAGATGTAGAGGTGCCAGAACTCTTCAAAGTCTCCAAGTCGTCCCTCAACTTGGCGTTCTGAACCTCTAGGAACGAGAATCCCTCGTCGGTCACTGGGATCAAGGCACTGGAAGTGGAGGCTGCAGACTTCAATTGTGATAGCTCTTTTTGCAAGTTGTTGTTCTCTTGCTCCAGCAACTTGGAAATCTGTCTGCATTCCTCGACCTCACCCTTCAAAGTTCTTTCCCTCAGATTATACCCAGCAAAAAGCTTCTCGTAGCCCTTGTCAGCCATGATCAGCTTGTACTTCTTTTCGTACCCCTCATGCAACAGGGCAGTTGATTCCTTGTATTGATTCTGAAGGTCTTCGAGGGTGCACTGGAGATCTTCGATCATTTCATAGTAAGCCACATTATTGGCCACTGCTCGATCAAGTAGACACTTCAGGTACTGATATGCTTCAACTGCCTGTTCTGAAGCATCCTGTCCGAGGATATCGATAACTTGTGCAGCACTCAAGTCTGTATGACTAGCCTTAAAGTACACATTACATTGTCGCAGTAACTTTGTATCATGGGCAAATGGCAGTTCCATCCTGGCCAGAAACTGGTAGAGAAAAGAAAGAGCAATCATCAATAAGAGAAACAAGAAGAGTATGAATATAAGATGAACAACAATATGGAAAAAAGTTCAAGTTTTATTAGATCATAATTCAGAGTTATATCTTCTGAGTTACATTTGATAAAGAGAAACAAAATAAAGAGAAAACCTAACAACACTAAACCTTTTCCTTATCCCCCAAAACCTTCTTGGGAGGCTGGGATGAAGAGGTAGGTTGCTCGGTGGGAAGAGATAGTTGCTCGGGTAGAGTAGGCAGTTGCTCGGAGGAGGAAATGATGTGCTGATCTTCCTCGGCAGCAGGCAGAATGGTTAGGGCACGATCTTCCATCACCATTGAAGACTCCTCAGAGGTAGCTTCATCCTCTTCTAATTCTTTTGGAGTTGTAGGGGGACCAGGGATATGTCTCTGGAAGAGCTCGGAGGACTCGTCGACCTTCATTTCCTGAAGGGCAGTGACCCATCCATCCCTAAAGTACTTTAGACTACCATAGTCCACTTGAGATACCATGGCAGCCAACCCCTTATTCCACCCCTTGTCCCAGCCAGAGCTGAAGGACTTCTTCACGGCGGCTTTCCTCTTCAGTTTCTCCGAGGAGAGCTTCTCTGACAGCAGGTTCTTAGCAGCCTTCAACTTATTTTCTACCTCCTCCTTCTGCCGACCTACTTCCTGAAGTTTAGCCAACTCCTCCTCGATAACTTTGAGTTTATTTTCCAGCTCTCCAGCGGTTTTGAGCTTCTCTTCAAGCTCCTTATTTGCCTTCTCTAAGGCATTTATTCTCTTCTCCAACTCCTTGGAAGCTTCAATAGCTCGATCTTTCTCCTGCTCGTTGGAGGCAAGCTTCTTCTCCCAAATAGCCTTATCAGTGGCATACTTCTGGCGAGAATCTGCCAGAGACTTGGTAGCTTCTTCTAGAGCTCCCTCCACACTGGACGAGGAGCAAGAAGCCTTAATCACTTCATCCTTCTTCAGGATTATATAGAAGCAGCTCGTCAACTGTGAACAGAAAAAGAAAGCAAGTTAGAAACAAGAAATAACAAAGGAAAATATGAAAAATTCAAAGTAAAGAGACTTACAGAAGCAAGATGACGAGCAGCTAGTGAGGTAACCATATCCCGAGTAAGGTTTTCTTCAGTACCTTGGACCTTGGGAATAATCCAGGATTTTACCGAGCTCATGGCAGAGCTCGGGGGAACAAAAGTGGGAACTCTAGTCCCAGCAGCTGGGGCCTGAGTAAAGGTGTCAGCCAAATCGACCGAGGAGCTCTTCTTCAGCCTCCTCAGGGGAACATGTATGGATTCAACCATGGAGGAACCCTTGGTCGGTGATATCACAATCACCTCTCCAGGAGCAGCAGACCTGCTCGGAGCCACTGCGGGCTTCTCAGCAACCTTCTCGGCAACTTTAGCAGGAGCAGCTGGAGGAGCTACATCGGTCTTCTTCGTCCCCTCCCTTGGGACATCAATCCTAGTCATTTTTTCCTCCCCAGAACCAGAGGAAGTCTTCTCAAACAGGGTAGGAGGTCTTATCTTCTTCATCCTTTCACTTAAAGGAATATGGGATTCAGGCGATGAGCTGGTGGAGGTTGGTACTGGCTCTGATTCACTTATCACTGGACGAGCAGTGAAAGAAGTGGTATAGCTCTTGTACTGGAGCAGATACGAAGCTGATCTAATGTGCTCATCGGCAACACTCTGATGCAGACTCCAGATAAGTTTCAAATGCCTTATATTGACATCTGCTTCTTTTGGGCACCTTCTTTTGTTATCAACTGCAAATAATCAAACATTGTTATCAGTGGCACATTTTATCAAATAAAAAAGAAACATGATTTCAAAATAAAATGAAATAAATATAACCTATCCCATTGCCATAAGGAGGGCATTTGGGACCCTGGTAAACTTCATCTCCAGTCAATGGAGGGTGTTGCTAATTTTTTATGACAACCCCATGTTCAAAATAATCCCTATTGGCATCAGGGAGATTGACTACTAAGGCTCTATTTAAAAATCTAGTTTTTAAATAAAAAATATTATCATTAACTGCCCATCTATAGCAGAACATGATTTCTGGGATTCCTATACGAGTCCCATGCACTTGATTTAATCTATGCACCCCGTTAACTATTCTCCATGTGTTGGGGGCTATTCGTGCAGGAACAACGTCAAAGTACTGACATAATTCCAGACACAAGGGATTTGGTGGAAAAGAAAATCCACACTCAGCAAAAAAGAGACTGGGGAACCAATGTACCTCAGCCAAATTGAAATAATTATAAGGCTCAGAAAGCTCTTCCAAGACAACCCATGAGGGAATGGAGAAATCAGAACGAAAATTCTCAAGAGACTCAACAGGGTAAACCATGGTGAATAAAGAAATGAAGAAAAAGGAAGAAGATCTTATAGGAAAAGAATGGATCTGCTGACAACGAACGACGGAAAAGATGAATGCACAAGAGAGTAAGAAGAGACGACGTAAAACTCAATGATGAAAATTTGAAAAGGTAGAAGACAATGAGAGTGTCTGTGAAGTTTAAATACCTTGCCTTGGGAAATGGTGAAGTAATGATTACAAAAAAGGATGATTACGTTACCGGCGGCTAAAAAGATGAAAAGTGGCGCGGGAATCAAAGCGGACAACAACGGCTAAAAAGACGAAAAGTGACGCGGGAATCAAAGCACGCAGAAAAGTCCCAAAAAGCATGATTCTACGAATTGGGAAGGAGAAATAAATACAAGGGAAATGCTCCTAAAAATCAGGAAGACTATTTAAAGTTACTATATTCCGAGAAAGAATGTTCCATACTCCTTAAATTTCGAACTATGAAACATTGGGGGCTTCTGTTTATACCAAATTTCATCTGCTGACATGGACCAATCATATGAAGACACGTGGCTATCTACAAGACTACAACGAGGAAGACTAGTTCCCCGAGGAACTCACACGCTCCGAGGAACAAGGCCTCTCCGAGGAACTCTTGAGTACCGAGAAGCTTAGGCGATCCGAGCAACTCAAGAAGTCTGAGCTGCATCTCGAACAAAACATTAATAACTGGATAACCAACAGTTCAACTGATTCATTAAATGCCTATCATTCAGACGCACACTAAAAAAAGGGCATTAAATGTATTACCCTTTCATATGTATATCATTTAATGTATTACCCTTTCACATTACAGCCTGAGGGCTATAAATACATGGTACAATCCTCATTGTAAGGGGACCGGACCGAATCAAAACTCTGGAATCGAGAGAGGAATTTCTTGAGAGAATTTGTAATCAAGAATTCCTAAACACTCAGCAATAACACAACAGTGGACGTAGGCCATTCTTATAAGGCTGAACCACTTTAAAATCTTTTGTCTCATTTATTTATCTGTGATTGAATTATTAGAGTGATATAATTTTTTACATCAACACTTATAATGTGAAAGTATCATAGTTTCCTAACTATTAATGTGCAACTTTATGTGTGTTCTGTGTGTGATGTTGACATTGTTAATTTTATAACATACTCTACAATTTCTGATTTTAGAAAAAATTATCTTGGTCATAGTCTATGTCTTAGGCATGGGGTGACACACGGATGTGCTGGAGACACAATGCACCTATGTGATGCAAAACTAAATATATTACTAAAAATTTATAACCGTGCCCATCGGCACGGGTTATACCTAGTATGTATGTGTGTGTGTGTGTGTGTGTGTGTATATATATATATATATGCGTCAATTATTAACTTCCGTGTAAACTTCTTATTATATATGTTAGGTGATTAGTTTTTCTTATATAGGCAACTTCTTGGGAGTTTTTATAGTTAAATTTCATTGTGGTTCTTTGTGCTTTTTGTTGTGTAAGCATTGTAGTCCTATTTCTTATTTACTATGATGATACAATGTGAATATTTTGGCTCATACGTGCCTTTATGACTAAGATTTACAGACCCTTTAACTTAAATGATTTCAATTCATGCTCTTATCAATTTTTGGGAAGCGTAACCTTTGAAATATATATATTGATTCATTATCCAAATAAAGTTCCAACAATTCATAGAACATAAAGAGTCAAACATAAATCTTAAACTCTGTTTGCTCATATATATACTAATGATATAAAAGGATTTCAGAATAAAGAATTCCTCAACTCTGCTTATATGTCATATGATTTTTTTAACTTATTATCAAGTTTCCAAAGCAAGTAAAATATTTTGTATTGTAGGAGGCATGACAAAGGTGAGAAATGAGGCTTACAGGAATGGTTGGAGAAAAATTGCCTTACCAGCTAGGCTGGTTACAACCCTATTAAATCACAAAGATTTTTTTTTATCTTTTTGTCATGTAGTGATGTTCTACCTACTTCATATTGGAATTCGGTCAAAAATTTTGGCAGAATATATATTTTCTCTCAAACAATCATTTTTACGCTGAGCCTTTTTATTTGCACACAGAACTTTTGTACAGAGTGTAGAGAGTGATGTGGAGAAACATGATTCTTCAAAATTGAAATCGGCCAAACTGATAACTTACATCCCTTTAATTTTTAATGAAAAAACACCACACCTAATTACAAAAAAAAAGAACACCACACCTGTAGCTTTCCACACCTCAGCCTTACAATTTTTCTTCAACTCAAGCTACTATCCCGTGATACATTATAATATTTTGCTAAAACAATTGCATTAAATCCAAAAAAATTGTAATATCTTAATGCACTTTTAAAACAAAAAATAATACCAATAAAACTCAAAACTTTCCATTGTCTTGGTACCATTCTCAAATCCAGAAATACCAATAAATGCAGAAAGACTTATTTCTTTGACATTAGCCTCTTCCCCGATCAATGTAATGTTAAGTTGATTAATCGCCAATGGTATAGGATCATAAACACCACATTTTATAGAGTTCTTCATTGGCTCATATTGGTCATATCCCTTCAATGTTTTAGGAAATTTCTTCATAATGTGCCACAAGCACCAATGGTGTCGCGAATTTGGAAAGACAATTCCAATGGCACTTTTCACGGATTTATCCCAATGAGTTATTATTGGCATTAGAGCACGACCATTCATGAAAGTAAGACAGGATTTAAAGAGACATATAAATGTATTTGTATCCTCACTCGATGTCAACCCACATCCCAACAATATTGATTGGCCATGATGATTCACTTCAACAAAAGGTGCAAAGGGCATGTCGTACTTATTGGTCAAGTACGTTGTATCAAATGTGATGACCTCCCCAAACTCCTCGTAGACCACCCTACTCCTTGCTTCTGCCCAAAATAAATTCTTCAACCTCCTCTCACAATCCCAATGCATGATAAAAAAAATAGAATTACTAACTTGCATTTTAAGAAAATAGTTTTAAACGGCTATAGCATCTCCCTCCCTAAGTTCTAGTCATCTAATTCATTCACAATGTAGGTCATTGATGATCCAATATTATAATGATACAATCCCTTCATGTGAAATTAGAGGGTCGTCTTGCTGGGATGAATTTTTCAAAAGCAAAATATGAGATTCTAGGCCAAATGATGATTACGAAAGCTCCTTAATGTGTGGAATTTGGTTAAGGGACAATTAAATAAGATGTATGAGAATATTTAACGGGTCACAAGTGAGGGTAATTAAACATTTTAGCTGGATAAATGGTTTAAAGTAGACCTCTACCTTGCATAGTAAATAGACCCCAATTACTCTATTTATGAAGCTAAATGATCTTCACCTCATTGAAATTTTTTTGAGTCATTGCCCAAGGATTCGGTGACAGGTCTCACTTTCATGACTCTCTCGAAGAAAAACCTCATATGAAATACCAATTATAATGGCCTCTTCTCCTCCAAAAGATACTGGAACCTGATAAATCACTTCCCTTGTGTCTATTGGGACAAATTAATATGGAAAAATTAGATCCCTACCAAGCTTGTTGCATTTATCTAAAAAATTATTCCCAATGGGATATCCACTAATATAAATGTGAAAAATCTCAGCATTAACTTAGCTTCGGGTTGTGGATGTTGTATCTCCCCAAAGTAAGAGAATCTAGATCATCTTTTTGGTAAGATTGGCCTAGTTATCTACCTATGGAAGTTTCTTAGGTTAAAATTCAGTTACAACTTAATTTATCCACTATAAAAAGCATACCTTGTCAATGGGTCCACGGGTTAAAGTTGAATTTACAGTATGCAATTAAGTTCCCCCTCAAAATTTGGTTTATGTTGTTTACTTTTATAATATTTCAGATTCAATAGCGTTGAGTTTTAATCTTGAATAAAAAAAGTCTCTCAACCCCAACTTCTCTTTTTTACTTTCCAAACCACGGTCCTCCACCAAGCTCCAAAGGTACTAAGCTCTCTCTCCCTCGTCTTCCATGATACATCACTCTTTTTATCTCCCTCTATTTTGGTGTACATCTTTCAAACCCAAATGTGTTCAGATTTCTGCCTTTGTTCAACAAATCTGGATGGTTTGGTTGTTGTTAGGTTGAAAATCAGGGCTTTTGTGATTTAATTTAGGGCCTTTGTAAATTTAGGACTTATTGTAATATGTATTTTGAAAATAGGACAACAAACATTTAATTTATGGTTTTAGTCCCTATTTTTTAATAAAGCCGCTGGCGCGGACCCATATTCATAAAACGTTAACCAATCACAGCATGCCACGTGTCCCTTTAATTTGAAAATAGGGACTAAAAATTTAAACGAAATGTTTGTTGTCCTATATCCATAATCAATATTATTTTAAGTCCGAAAATTATATAATCTATTTAATTTATGGTTTTGTGAGTCAAAGTCAGGGTTTGGCTGTTTTTTTTCTTAGAATTTTTGTGTGCAAATGGAGAGGGTTTCAGATTTGGCTTTAAATACTGAGTTTTTTCTCTCTCATATTTTGGGGTTTAAATTATGTCTTATCCATCGGTGTGTGTGAGAGTGTGCGTGCCTCCTCGCGCATGTTTTTGGGTTTGAATTTCTCGATATTTTGTGTCCCATTTAGATTTTTTGAATTAGGGTTCAAAATCAAGTGCATAGATAAAATATAGGGTTATCAAAAACCATAGCTTTTTAGTTCAAAATACAGGATTTTGGAACTAAGGTTAAACATTGATTTATTTGACTTTTTTGTGCCTATCAACTTGATCTATATGCATTTGTGTTGCAGACCAGATTGCTTATTTGTTAGCCAAATCTAGAAGAATTATGGTTCAAAGTCTCGCCCAAGTTCACTCAGTATCATAAGAGGATGGTCCTATACCGTGATGAAAGATGGAAAATATGTTGATTTTTTGCGAATTGGTGATATCTCGGCTCAATATTGTCGTGTTATTCGCGATATATATATATATATATATATATATATATATATATCAGTCGAGTCAGTATGCAAGGAGGTTGAAGAGAAATAAAATAGGAATATTAACCTTGTGCAGTTGATTGAACCATTTATGAAGATTGACTGAATAATCTCTGCGATTTTTGGAAGTGGGTAAGTCAAGGGTTGAAATTGGGGCTGAGAAGGAACCCTTTGAAACAAGGTATCAACTGCAAATTCAGATGATCAACTCCTCTCATTTATAAACCATTTGGGCCAAAAGGGTCGCTTACCCATTGCATTTTTGTGTAGATAAAAGTTTGGAGCCTTCAATAGTTAAGTCTGGAGGTTCGTTTGTGTGTGAATAAAAGTTTAACAAATGTAAAGTTAATTTATTTATTATTTTGTTAAATGAAATGCAGTTAATATGGGGGTAAGACAAGCCGACATCCACCTCTCCCAGACCTTGCTGCTAAGAGCACTGGGTGCGACCTTTTTTTTTGTTGTTAAATGAAATATGATAAAAATAATCTCTGTTTTGTACCCCCCCCCAATATATATATATATATATATATATATATATATATATATATTCTTTATTTTATATAGAAAAGTAAAAAAAATTGTACAATAAATAACAAATTTCCTCTATGTAACTTCTTTATCAAGTTTTATGTGTCATTATATTGTTTTTTAATCTTAATATTGATTTACTATATTATATTGAATATGAAAAGTTTGACATTGAATTACATTGTTTTGAATTTATCTAATTGGTTCACGTTATTGATCTTATTTTGTTAAAGTTGTCTATATTTGTTTTATGATTTTTTGGGCTATTTAAATAGCGTATCGATGCATAACATCCGATTCAGTGCTCGATACGAGTCCGAGTTGAAAATTGAGTGTTCGATACGGAGACCGAGAATTTGAACAATGAGAAGAATGAGATAGTAGCTCTGTATTAAACACCAAAATCACGATAGATTAGTAAATTTTTGAATATGTTTCTTTTATTTCTCTCTATTTGTGCACACTTTTCATGTTAGTGCCCATATTTTGTTGATTTTATTTTGCAATTATTGATGCATCTCTAACATATTTTTTGCAGTTATTATATCTTCAACATAAATCCTATTTCTTCAATGCGCTCTATTTTGCTGAATATATTCTTTTAAACCACTCTTTTATAACTTATGCATATTATATGTGTATGTGTGTCATTGGATTATTCACCTGGACTAATATATATGTTGTTTATTGAGGTGTATTTCTCTATTTTATTAGTTTCTTTTTATTTTAATATTCTCATCTAGGGTGTTGTGAATGTGGTAATGGGAAATGCTTCTTAGATTGGGGATGCCTTGCAAGTCTACAGGTCTTTGTACTTTTTATGAATTTTTTCTTCTTCTCGTTCTTCATGATATTGCAATCCTTTTTGTCACTATTTCTTATATTACACATATTTAGGTAACGAAGATGACATTCACAGGCTCAATGGATGCTGAAAAAAAGTTGGCATCCGATGCAGCTGGAACTGTTAGAAATGTATTCTTAGGTAATTTCATGACTACAAAATGGAGAGAGAGAGAGACGAGCATTAAATTTTTGTAATGATAAAAATTTTCTCGAGATGTTGACTCTTGTAGGTATCTCTTGAACTTGGTGGCAATGCACGCTACATAATTTTGATGACGTTGACCTGGAAGTGGAATTAAAAGGAACTGCAAGTCGTAGAAAATGAACTAATATACACTGATATTTGTGTTTTAGTTCTAGATAATTGTTGCTTTTTGTGCGTAATTCACAGTTCAAAGAGCTGGCCAACTCTGACCACTTAGCCAAATTAATTGGATGCTGGGCGAATTATCGTGGGCATGCACAGACTTCTTGGTATTTCGACCAAAAAGGAAAACTCAATAAATCTTAAAAAGTAAAAAAAAAATTCCTTCATTACATAATTATATTATAATAAGGAAAAAAACATAAAAAGGAAACAAATACTATTATCAAGTAAATAATATCTCTATAATATTCTACTACCTATAATAATTTATACAATTTCCCTTGTAATTATAATCTTTTATTTCTCTAGCTACCCGTACACCCTATGGGGTCATTCGTATCCACAGTATGCATCATCCCAACATCCATATTGACTAGGTAACAGTTGTATCTTTCACATGTACTTCTATATGCTTTTAGTTCTGGTAATTGTAGCTAGTCTTATTTTATGGCCTTTTCTGTCATATGAGTTCCTTTCAGTATATGAAGTCCTGGTATAGAATACTAAAGAAATATATTTGGATGGATCTTGACGTGTAAAAATAAATATATTTCCCTACCGAACATGACACAATCATTGATTTAGGTGCAGGTTGTATTTAAAAGGTAGTTTTGGGCTTACTATTTATGGGTTTTGTGGCTGCAGGGTTTGTAATTTTTTTTCAATGTTTAACCTTGCATTCAACAAAGTGTAAATATTATTATTTATGAACCATTAAATTTTCCTCTGGCCACCAATTTATGCAACCTAATTCTTTCCTTATTTGCAACGTTCTCACGCACCTGGTTGGTGGGCGAAGTAGTTCACTACTGAACACGAACAACATGGATCAGTTGTTGACGAGTGAAATTTTCAAATTGCATGATCATGATTGGGTGTCACTTTAGGGAAGAGAAACTAGTCAACAAAATCAACACACCTCACTCTATGTTTGGTTTTCGAATAAAAGAAGGAAATTAGAAGAGTTCATTTTTCTCGTCAACCAACCATTCATAAACTCTTCATATTCTCTGACCATTTAATGTATTATTGAGATGGCGAATTTGAATAGAGATTTACTATTTCATCAAGTTGAAATTAATAATACCATACCCCGTCAGCGATCCCTATAGCAACTCAGTTTTTCTTCGAAGCCCTTGTTTGTGGCTGTGGGAAATATGAGGTACACCAAAGCTTCAGCACTTTTATTCGATTGTTTGTTCTCGAAGTGGAGGTTTTAGAGCTTGTTTTAGAGGATATACTGAAAGAACATCGTGATATGATCACAACGGTATATATTTCGTTCACAATCTTGATGATGATTTTAAGATTATACATAAGATACTGTACATATTCAATTTTCTTAGGCTAATAAATTTGTTTTTATAATTTATTTTGTTATTATTCCTCAATATGTAACTTGGTGATCTTTTCCAGACTGAATTGAATGGGTCTCTGCACATTGATGATAATTTAGCACTTGGCACAACCACGTTTGGAATAAATGGCTTCCCCAAAATAATAGGTGCCTTCATGTAAATTTTTTTTCATAACGCAGATGTGTGTATTGGGAATGTTGTTCGGGATTGCAATGCAAAATTTAAGGAAGTAATAGCACAACAGGTCAACAAGGATATGGATAGACCTAATGTTAGTTGTTAATAACAGTTGGACCACATAATTCTGAGGGTCTAAACGTGGAATATGAGTGTGTCTCTGCTAATGATACTGTTCATTATGATGTATATCGGTTTTGGGCTTTCATTTTCTTTTGTAAAACACGATTGCAATAGGCCTGCTTGTATTTCGGCTCAATATGCCAAATTCATTTTTAATTTCCCTGTTTGGAAATAGTTCCGCCCAGACTATTGAGCAACTCTGTACAACAGGATGTAATCAATATTTCAGTGTAATGTATGTTGCTTTAAAAAATAATAACATATGTAAATTGGTAAATATTAGCAAAGGGTTCTGATGGGTTGGTGTATGGTGTTGCAATGCATTACTAATTTATTATATATAACTGGTGAAAGGTGGATGAGCCTTCTGATGAGGTACTTATCATAATTAATGGATATTTTAAAATCCTTAAAATGGCAATCTATGCATAGGCCTTTGGGTTTTCTTCCTCCATTTCATTAGTAATCTGACACTAAATCCTAGATTTGATTATGTTTGCCAAATGTCTCTTGGAACAAAAAATTATTTCAACAAACACCTCTCTCAATGTCAAATGCAACTTTACAAAACAATATATAAAGTTGTAATATTATATGTGGAAAAATTATTTGCTCAATAAATTAGAAATTATAGGAATCGAGTGCATATACATTTGGTAAAGCCTGCGTGTATAAATAGAGATTTTGGATATAACTGGCATGTAAAAAAATGCATGTTGGCAATATATTGTTAATTCCATCAACTAATATTAACTTAAAATTGGTTTAGTTTAAAATGAATTTGGGAACTATCTTTTAAGCTAACTGTTTAAAATTTTGGTATTGGTATTGGGGTTGGAATTTATGGTTTATTTGGGTTGAAAAATTTCATTTTGGTCATCTATGAGGTCAATTTAATATGGGACTTACATGTCTTTAGAGATAGTTTTGAGTTGAAGCATATTCTCCGTGATATTGTTTTCAGTTTTAGGCGATAAGTAACACTAAATAAAACGTAGAAATTTTTTGGGAAATAAATATAATAACCTGGATCAATTTAATAATAACAAAATCATCATCTAGTATCCAAAAAATTGTATAATTGACTATACCGGGGCATAATGCATTTTCCAATTGCATTGTTTTTTAAGTTAAAAGAACACGATCACCGAACATGTCTAAATAAAAAAGAAGTGTAAAGAAATCGCAAATTATAAACTTATATGTATACTTAAATATCCACCTTATATTAATAGTGAAAACCTCTATAGACGAATGATGAAATTGCATGGGAAATTCTCAAGTGAGACGTGAGTGGACGATGACACTTAGACCGAATTCTCTAATTTTTTGAACGAGTTTCCAATATATAAGCCGAGTTAGTACTATTTTATCTATTTCATGACTCGTGACTTGAACTCTGTTCGGTGCCCTATGGTACCTTGTCCAAGTTGTCTACCGTGGTTCCTAAGAGTTTGTAAAATTTCATGCGTACTTTTCTTCTTGGCCACAAATGAACAAACAAGCACTTTTTTACTTTCAGAATCATATTGATAGGTTAATAGTATTAGAAAAATTATTGTTCTAGAACATGTTGGGTGGATCTTCTTAGTTAATAGATAGATAAACCTTATCAAAGAAAAACAAATTAATGTGTCGGTTCCATTTCCACCATATATTCCTAATTACATTAGATAAAATAATGAACAACGCGTTAAATGCAAATTAGAATGTTCTTTCTCGTGGATCTCTCACTGGATGGACCTCATACTGTTAAAGATGTGGAGTTGTACTATACTTGGCAATTAAGTTCAAGTAATTCCAAACAGTGCCAAAATTAGTTTCATGTATCAAATTAATTTTATTGGCAACAAATTAATTTAGTGAGGGTATAATACACTTGTATACAACATAGACACACATTACACTTAAATATTCACATTTTATCTATAATATGTGATGTTTTCGCCCTGGTGTCTAATATTGAATTATTATCAAGGAATAAAAACAAAATTACCCTTCTCTTTTTCACAAGACTAACACTTTTTATTGTTTTCATATTGAATTTTATTCTAGCGAGTACTTTTTAATTCCATGATGGCTAAACTGCAACCACACTAAAATTTGCAAGTTTTGCTAGAAACCCCATGAACCTGAAAATTCATTTTAAGGGGGTACTTGTAACAAAATGCATAGACACCCTTGTGCTACTAATGACAATGCAAAAATGCCTCCTCGAGGGGGGCTTCGCAACAAAATGCAATATAAACAAACATTAGACCTGACAAAATGAGGCACGACACAATAACACGACATGAAGTTATAAGTTCAGTTTGGGTCATATCAGTGTCAACCTGATAAGACATGATAGTTAACGGTCGGGTTAGGGTTGACCTCCTTCACCCGTTAATACCTCATAAGACCCATTAACACCTATTAATTTAAGTAAATAAAATTTATTGTTGATACTTATAAAGAGTTTATGTAGCTTAATGTTACTTTCTTCATAACAAGGTTTACTAAATGAGAAAGTTAGTAATGTCGATAAATTAATGGGTCTAATTGTGTTTAAAAATGAACTAATATGTCAACTTCTATACGATTCAAAATAAATTATTATCTTAATGGTTAGTACCGGGTGAACGTGACCAGACACGTTAAGATAACATGTCGGTTTTGAATATAATTTTTTCACACGATAAAAAAGTCACCCGTTTAGACACAAAGTCGATAAGATTCCAACACGATAAAAACCGACACGAACACAACTCGGCACTACCCGTTTCCATCCCTAACAAACATTGTCCTTTCCACTTATGAAATTGTTGCTTATTTATATTTAAATTGTTGCATGTTTATATTTCTAAATTCCTTATACGTTGATGGCAGATGAAATTATCCTCTTTAAGGTTCATATTTGCATGTATATGCACTTTAGATAAAATTCATATGTTCTACACAATTTTGAAAGTCATAAGGATTGAGGCTTGACTTTTCGTTCATGTGATGAGTGCAATTCCAAGTGCTAATTATTTTATAAATGTAATCATAACCTTTTGTTACAAAATTTTTAACCATGGGATCCACATTATTGATGTTAAGTATACTCGTATGCTCTAGAGCCGAAACGAGAGAGGAGAATGGCTTCACTTGCAGACCCACTTTGACCGCTGGATCAACATGGTGGTCCATGATGGTAGCACCAAGCATATGTTGTGCGGCGAGGTCAAGAAAAAACTTAGTGATGTTTAGAAGCGCCATTTCTCTAAAGAAAAAAAATAAGGAGATAATCGGTTAGGGAAGATAAAGGAGAGCGCCGAGGTGGTTCTTTTGACGGACAAACCATCTATGGTGGTGCATAGAAGTGACGAGGGTTAAAGACGAGAACATCGTCGATGATGAGATTCTGCTAGATAAGCTTTATGGGATGAAAAATTAGGTCATCCCATCAAATTTTACGCTAGTTGACATAAGGTTAGAGTTAACTATCGTCCGTAGTGTCCATTTTTTGGTGGGCATGACTTCCCTTAAGGTTTTGGCGCGAAGATTTGCAAGATAACTTTCAAACTCAAGATAAGCGATTTAGAACTTAAGAAGTGCCTATCATTTTAAGATCTATAATAATAATTTAATATATTTCGATATCACCTGCACAACAATAGTTAATACATCATTGCCTCTCATACCTAATTCATACACAACACACCACCAATTCAAACTTAGGATGTCCAAAAATCTTGCCCATGATATTGTGTCCCACATGCATCAAATCATTCACAAGATCATTATTGATGTCCAAAAGCACAAAATAATACAATCCATAATGACCAAAAATTATCTTGTAACAAAAAGAGAATGTTATTTAGGTAATAAGTTCATCTTTGAAAATCAAACGTCCCACGCTGATCCAAAAATCCTGACACGTTAAAATTAAATCGCTTTTAACTTTCGGGACTGTCCATTAACACCTATACGACAACCGTTGTACATCTGAAGATGATACTCTTGCTTGGAGTTGATCACCTGGAAAAAAATTCAAAAAAACTAAGCCTTGATAAAAATAAAATGCGTCCATCATCTTAAATCACATAACCCAAATGAGCAAATAACGCCAATAGAGAATAGGCATAAAAGATGGGACAAGACCATTGTAACAACCCTCGATTCTGGGAGGCTCATTTTATACTAATTTTACCGCATAAGGTAATTATATAAAATGTGGGGACTGGAGTAAATATTAATTTAATGAATTGAAAGTTAATATTTACTAGATTGATGCATATTTACTGCATGTGAAAGTAAATAACATCAGGTTGCATGTCTGTAGTGTCATGTATTTTAAATGGCCTTTTAGTTAAAATGATTTTTGGAACTCGAAATAATTTATACAATTCCGGATGCCAGTTTAGAGGGTGTAGTTAGTCTCGGAAGGTGCGAGACAGTCAAAATAAGTGCCATATTGTATTTTTGTATTTCGGGCACTTTTACCTGGTTTTAGCTTATATGCGTATTTGCGAGTCATTTTAATGTAGTATTAACCATTTAAGTTGGGAGAATTATGTTAAGCCACGATTTTTGGTCTTGCCCCTTATTTCATTCCCTCATTTTATGTCTTGAACATAGAGAGAAAGGAGAGAAAGAAAGAGGAAGAGAAATGGAGAAATGAGAGAGAGATTGAAGATGGAGGATTTGGGATTGCTTCTTCTCCAAATAAATCTGAGATATCAACCTTAAGGCAAGTTTTCTACTTGCTAATATGCGATTTAAGATGCATAAATTGTATGATAATTGTGTATTTCCATTTATGGTTTAAATGTAGAATTTGTGGGATTTAAACCCTAGTCTTGATTTATGTTGAAGAAATTGTGGGTTTTGATGGTTAATAATCATGTAGATTAGTTTGGGGTAGATTTTCATGGTTGGTTGTGTATGAAAAGGAAGAGATTTGGAGTTTGGAGGAATTAGGGTTCATAACCCTTCGTAGCCATTTTTGGCAATTTTGCAGGTCCGAATCGATTCGGCCCTTTGGGCGAATCGATTCGCTAAGGGGAAATTGGCAGGTCTGCATAACCCGAATCGATTCGGGGTTAAGGCCGAATCGATTCGGTCAATTGCAGAAGGTTGGTTTGGTTGTCCGAACCGATTCGCTTTATGGGCGAATCGATTCGTTTTCCTGCTGTTTTGAGTTAATTTTTATAACTCAATTTTAATCCTTTTCTTTAATATAGGGACTAGGAACCTTCTTGAATGAAGTAAACTTAGAGTCCTAGAGTGTGAGATGAGTTAGAGGTCTACCCTACATTAGGAATGGGTTATGTGGGGATTTTTCGGGGTTAGGCCTATTAATGATAAGGCATTCTTTCTTCTAGTTAATTATTATTATAAAACTAGGAGATGTAGTGTTATGTTCGGGAGACCTTAGGAGCTTAATTAAGCTATACGAGTTTTGATGGTTTATATTACCACCCCAAAAGAATGTTGGGAGACTTTAAAAGTTCGATTGAACTATGTTAACCTTGGTAGTTCATCATAACGCCATAAAGGTGACTTTGGAGAATAAATTGAAAGTCATTTCATTCCTTCGAAAGATGATAACCTTGGGGTTCTAAAATAACCTCCTAGAATGCTTGGAGATAATGAAGAGTTTATTTACTCCTTTGAGGTTGTAGTGTTGATAATAGTTATCGTATGGCTCCGGATAATAAGTTCTATCTATTACTAGAAGTAAACAGTAATGGTTTCGAATAAAATGAAACATATAAATGGAAATGGTATTGATACTAGTAAATGATAATTTACTTAATCATGAAACCGGTAAATAATGATTTACTTGATTTTGAAATAATAAATAAAATGGATGTTATACACCTCTCTAAATACCATCTTAAGGGAATTCCGCACGATAGGTGAAGCCTCCTGGCTAATGAATGCAGGGTGGATATAGTCCTAGGCCATGGGAGCGCTTATGGTTGTATATTTTCTGCGGGGGTAGGGAGATTCCAGGTGTGGTCTTGGCTACCACGCAGGCTCATGGCCGCTTCCCGACGTTTGCGATAGGATCCCAGGTTGTCTTATGATAGGCCCTGGAAGATGATGGTTATTTAGGGGCGCGCTCAGTGGGGAAACCCGGATGGGCGGTCTTAGAGTACGTTATATATATATAGTATAACAGTTCATAATCAAGTGGGACTTGATGTATTTTGATATGCCATATAGAGCATGATGGAGTGCCACATAGAGCACATATAAATGCCACAAAGAGCATTTGAAAATGATTATTTTCCTGATAAGGAAAGGATTTTTACAAAGGGTAAAATTGAAATATAATTGCCTTAAAGAGCAAAATATTGTGTTTATAAGTATATTTCCTACTAAGGAAAAGATATAAAAAATAATTAGCACCTTGGGTGAAGTCTTTAGTTTAATGCTGCTTATTTTATTCCTGCTTAGCTTACGTTTAAAATTGTATAGGTAGCTTATTATTTCTCTTTCTTCGCGATTCATATTACATAACTGTCATACTCTTTATTCATATGGTAGTCATATAGAACCGGGCCCTGACCGGTTACATTTTCCTGTTGCATATCCTTCTTGTCTCTGCTCAGGTACTCCGCCGCAAGGATGCCTGATTTAAATTCCTACTCCGATGTTTTCGACGAGCCGTGATGCATTGCGGGTATTACGGGATACATTTGGTATAGACGCTTTCATTTTCATTCTAGTTAAGATCAAGTCTGTTATTCGGGCGAGAGGCCCAAGCTTTTGTAAATGTCTAATGTAATGTAATAAGTAACTTATTGTACTTGTGTATTATTGGTGTATCAGTTTAAGTGACCGGTTACATATTCGGTCTCTTTATCGTATTCTTGTTGTATTATTTATATATATGCCTTGGGGTTTCCCTTATCTTTCAGGAATCGGGTTGTTTGTTTTCATTTATTTACGTTCAAATCAAAATTTTTGGCAACCCGTTTTCTGAAATATTGGGTGGTTATCCTGGATACTCTATATTTTGTTATGATGCTGAGAATGATTCCATCCATGATTCCGTTATATTGGAGTATTGGGCTGGCCACCCCTTATTTTGGTGAGCGGGTTGTCACAACCATATGCAATTAAATGGAAGAGATTCAAAGAAGGGTAATTTTGTTTCAACCAATTCTATGGACCCCATTAATAGCTGTTGAAATTTATAATAATGTAAACATAAAGGACTAAAATAATCTAACTAAACCATTCGTGAAAACGAGATGTGAGACTGGGAATAAGAAATATAAACTCGTCGTTATCTCATGGCCTATTGCGGCCAGCAAAAGCATGCTTGCATGAGAGTTCAAATAGTCATAACAAGAAATCACCAGTCGAGGTGTGTATCGGCAAAGATTTCATTCAGTGAACAAAAGGAAGTGCCACATCATTTTGTTAACATATTGCACCCTTCTAAACAGTATTCTTCTGGGTAATTTTTGAGAATGCATAGCAAGATACAAGAGATTCTTTATAGTGGTTGTGTTCCAATAGTTACCCGCAGTCTTAATTCACGCCCAACAGATTGTTCTCTTGACATCAATGCTTCTGCTGATGGATTTCAGCAGAGTAAAATGAAGGATTGGACAATTATTTTCTTTATTAGATCAATTGAATTCCCCATAATGACGCGCTTTAAAAAGATGATGGATTTTTTGTCAAAGTAAAATACTACATTGTAAAATTCAAAATTCGATACACACACCACTTATGGGGTATATTGAAAACCCAATAGTGCTATATTAAATTTAAGGTGCATAAAAACAAAATACGATTGAAATGAAACAACCCTTCAAAGAATCACGAAATATTGTTAAGAGTACAAATATTAAATATCGATGCACAAAGTTACAATCAAGGAAATACTCAACTACTAATTTGATTAAATACAATACTTAAACAGGAATAAATGAACCATTAGAGATCGTAGGCTTTCTTCACAAAAAAATTGCACACACACACACACACACACACACACACACACACATATATATATATATATATATATAGGTAATAACACCCCAAAAAATATATTACACAAAAGGTGGGAAAAAAGCCTCTCCACAATGGTGCACTTCAAATGATAAGCACACATTTGCGAAACCACTAAAATTTACCATGCCTATAAGTATACCAAATGAATCAAAAGGAAAACTAATGAACCACGACAGTCTACTGGAATGATCCACAACAGAATCACACTGAAATTGAGCGAATTGCATCTGGTCAAACCTGAAGTTGCAACAGCCAACCTCAACTAGGAAAAAATGACAAAACTGACCTGATAAGGCTGTCTAGATGTGATACCAAATTCAATTATAATATGTGTACTTTTCTCTCGATTTTTATTTATAAGACCGGGCCAAGAAAGCCTCCTCAATATCTAAACGAATTTTCCCAACAATATGATCTGAATTCATAGGAATATTATCAAACACATGTTTATTATGACCTCATCAAAAATATTGCACGACACAACCCTCAAATCCTTACTCCTTGTTCTAAGGAATCAAAACGGAACGCAGGGAATGAGGATCAAATTGAAGATTTAAAATTCCTGCCAAATTTTAGAAGCCACCTCCCCTAAATAGAGCAGGTGCTCAAAAGTTCCCTCCACGAAACAAAACAGGTGCGCAAATGTTTCCTTATTTCTCTATATACAACACCTACACTCAAGATACCATAATAATTTTCAATTTCGAGATGGCCTTATCAACGAGAATGCGCCAAAGAAGAAGCTTATGTAAGAAAATAGAAAAATGTTGAGGAATTAATTCCAGAGTCTCACACAAACTTGAAAGCAAATAGCTCCACACCTTTGCTTTTAACTAACTCCCAAGCCAACACAAAGGAGAAAGCACCAGTCAATCTAGGCCTCTAAAAACATTGATTACCGACACCTATGTGATTCATAACCATGTCAATCATAGCTTGAAGACACTTCCAATCTTTGGAGGCAAAGGCACAACAAAGAGAAACAAGGTGGGCCACACCAAGATTTGAGATTATAATTTTTTAAATAATGAAGTTCATGAGGTTAATCTTTGGATATCTATCTAACAATTATTTAGGGAACTCTATTTGGTTTCGATTAGAAGTGTTTTTAATGTGATTGGAAGCGCACATTCATAGTGACTTGGAGGGTGCATCTTCAGATGGGATAATTTTTTAGGGAAGTCTCGTGAAGAGAGAGAGATATTCCACTTCAACATATCCAAATTGGTTTCTTTTTCTCCATACACTTCCCTTGTACAATGGTCAGTGCATTTTATTTTCAAAACAATCCATCTCTCTATTGATATACGCACGTTTTGTCATGATCCTAATGATCTATCATATACAGTTATAACCACTTTCTTTGAACAACCAAACACATTAAACTTTAAAAAAAGAAAATGCAATAAACAATTCATGCGAGAATAGGGAAAGAAAAGGATTTTACCTCGAAGGACATCTGTAGCAGACCAATATGGGAAATTCTTGGAGCTTCAATTCGTCATGATCCGTGCAACCTTCGGACAGTGAGAAAGAGCCAGAATTAAAGGAAGATCAATCAAATTGATGTATATGTCAAAATAGACTTCTAATGTTTAAATTGCAGAAAGCGAAATATAGGGGTGTTCGTGGTCCGGTCCAGTCCGATTTTTAAGATTTTTAAGGACCGGACCGATTAAACCGGTCCTAGAAAAAAATGGAACAAGACCGGACCAATTGCATCGGTCACCCGACTCTAGTCAGTCCAGTTTTTTATAAGTTCGGTTCGGTCTAACTTGTCGGTCCTAGTCTTATTAAATTTAAGCAGGTGGTACAACTATTTTATGCAGAACATATGGTTTAAAATCAATTGAATCCCCTCTCGGATTTTTACACAAAACATATTTTTATATAGAACATATGGTTTTACTAGGGCTAGACATTTGATTCTACTAGGGCCGAATTTTTTACATAATATATTTTATACAGGATAGAACATACGGTTAAAACCAAACCAACATTTGATTCTACTAGGGCATGATAAAAGAAGACCTGTTAATAACATATGGTTCAAACATATGGTTTAAACCCAGTCACTCTTATTATTTTATACATAACATATGGTTCAAACCAAACCAACATTTGACTCTTATTATTTTTCGGTACCTCTTAATAACCACTGCCAGCAGCTTGATAAAAGAGAAACAGCAACAGAAAATAAACGGAAGCAGCGTCGTGAGATGAAATGGCGACGGCGGAGAGGAAACGGTAGTGGCAGTGGCAGATGAGCTGAAACGGCCGAAGAGCAAACAACGTATATATATAGAGAGAGAGGAGAGAAAAATGACAGATAAAATGTAAGAAAGATGAGAGAGGACAATAAATCTTCTCCTAGTGCAAGTCATAGAAGTTATTTTATTTCAAATGACAATCGAACCCTGCCTTGTTTATTTAAGTTATTTTTTATGTAAAAATATAATTAAAATATATATTAATATTAACAACCGGTCCGGGTCCCTCCAAACAGGTTATTTAATGCGCCGGGCCGAGGATCGGGCCGACTAGATCGGTCTGTAAAAAAAAACTAGACCGGACCGGTGATTAAAAAAATTGATAAAAATAGGACGGTTCGGGTCGGTTCGGTTCGGTCCGCCGATCCTATCTATTTTTTGAACACCCCTAGCGAAAGATAGCCAATTATTACAACTTACATGCCTTAACCAACATAATTTGAGGATAATCATTAGATTTACTCTTGAATTACACAAGATCGATATAATATTTCTATCAGTTCTTCAAGTTCTAAACAAACAGTCCAACAGAGCAAGGACTATTATTGCACAAAATGTTGAGCAAGGATTGTTGCACAAAAAAACTACTGCACTCAAATATACCAAAATTGCAGTAAAAAACAGACCAACAGAGAAAGGACTATTAATTAACGAGGTCATTATGATATATATGAACTTAAAGAGGATAGCGATAAAAATCATTAAAAAAAACTGATAAGAAGACAAGCATCGATGGTTCACGAAACACTAAAGTTGATCTTCTATAGAAACCATTTCAAGTCATTTGAAATTCATATAAACAAAATTGAAGTGGCATCTGATCTAGGAAGATGAATCCTCTAATTTTGACATCCCTTTATATCAGTGAATATACAAGGAGATTGAGTTTAAGGTTTTAAAATTCTATATTTTGGGGTGATGAATCTGTTAGACTTCATGTTATTTTAGTATTTTTTACCTTTGTATTCGGCTCTCCATATTTTGGGCCTCAGTGGTGTACTCTTAGTTTTGTAGTATCACGAACCTTCTTTGTACTATTTTTAGTATAAATATAATTTTTGGGCACCGAATTGGGTAAGCCATTACATCACAAAATCCTTCTTGGTATCATGCTTGGTATCATATCCAAATCTCTCTTTAGCCAAACCGTAACCCTAATCCTAAAAAACATCTTACCAAACCTTAACCCTAACTCTACTTAAACCTAAGCCGCTAACCCTATATCTACGAAAATCTAAGTCGCCAAACCCTAGATCTAACCAGTTAAACCCTCCCTCAACCTTTCACTTCCACGCCCCTGCCCTCCACCTCCTAGGGCAGTTGCGCAACTCTTGTGGGGGTCCCAGCCCCTGGCCTACATGGGCTGTTGATTTAGCCTTTGGCTGCTAGGGCTTCATACCACTTTACCCTTCTCTAAGGTTTTTTCCCTTTAACTTGATGTATTAATTTGTTAAATCTTTACATCTTTGAAGGTTGCCATTTTTTTCAGAGTCATTTCATGATTGGTCATCGTTTTTCCAGCCTATTTTAGTGATTGTTTGATCAACTTGGGTGTTATTTGTGTAAAAGACACTTGCATCTTGATTTGTTCAATTCTTTTTTACGTGATATCATGAATTGGGTATTGCGAAATATTCTATCACGTCGGCTCAACATACCACCGCTCAAAGTGTTACGAGTGTCCTTTTGAATAGACAAAATCTTGCCTTACAGTCACGCTCATTTCACGTCTATGCTGGGGAGAAAAACAAAACTAGTTGTCTATTGGGAGCCGAGAATCAACCTTTCCAAAGTGAGCCCAAGGTGCTTAATCAGTGGGACATGGAGCGTTGAACCATATTGAGTTGGATGTCCAACTCAATGGACGAGTGAATTTACACGATGTTCATGTTCTATGAGTCAATTTCGAATATGTGGAAGTCCCTCAACCAGATATATGCACATGCACACAATGATGCCCGCATTTTTTAGCTCTATCAGCAAATTTGTCAAGCTTCACGAGTCACTCAATCTCTCGGTTCCAAACTACTTTGGGTATCTTTAGTGCCGCTGAGAGTAGTTGGCACAATATGAGTCTCTTAGTGAGTTTGTGCCCGAGGTTGCGTCCCTACTGGTGAAGCTATTGGATCATCGGCAAACATATCAATTTCTCATGAGTTTGCGCTCCGAGTATGATTCTTTTAAGACTCAGATCATAAACACATCTCATATGCCTCCACGTTCATTATAGTCGATGGTGAGGAGAACCGCCTCCGCCTGGTCCAACCTCACCGCCTAAAATCCTAGACCGATGCTTGCCACCCCGCTAGACCTCTACCCCTATTTCAACCCACCTCCATCCCCGTCTCCGGGGTCCACACTTCCCAACCCAAACTGTACCGCCTTCGACTCACCCCAACCCTTTTGTCATGACTTGAGTACACCGACATCTCGCCAGCAGCCACAATGACTCTCAGATATTAACTTACCGCCCGAGTGGCCAACCCACAACCATGAACTGGAGTCGGATCTGACAAGACCTGTTTTACCTCAATGCATTTCACATCAACAGTGGGTACAAGTTCAACCTAGTTGGGCGGATATCATTACTAGGTTGCACCTACTCGTCAAGCCACTTACCCAATGATGCCACATCAGTTAGTTGGACGGTGACTAGGGGGTCATCTCAAATAACAAGTGATGAGTTCCCTTCTCGTTGGAAGCTACCGAGATGAGGGTTGATTGTATAGTGGTTAGCATGGATATTTTCCACCACATTCTAGGACGCATATGGAAATTGGACCACCATATCGTTCATGATGGCCAGCGGAACTCCTACACCTTCCAGTATAGGGAAAACAATACCAGCTGAACCAAATGCAGGACCTGAGACCACCGGTCCCATGACTTTATCATCCTCAGGACCCCACTCCTTTCTGCTACCCAGGAGACTGGCCTCTGCGTTGTACTAGTCAGACCCATTTTTACCCTGATCAACGAGATACACCCAGATATCCATACCCTCCTCAACTCATACCATACCAGAGTGTGTGATTTTCCCACCCTGTGGATAACCACTCCTTCGCAACATTCAACACGCTTTGTAAGCAGGGGCTGCTATGGGAGAGTATGTCGTCGTATGTCATGCTGCCCTTATGGGCACCAAAGGTTGGGTATTAAAGTTTTGTAGAGATGATAAAACAAGCTTTCATAAATATCAAGAGCAGTTTTGGAAGACCATGTAAGTGAGAAATTGTTGGGTATCAAATAAATGAGGACTTTTTTTGTAGTTGTCTCTTAAGACAATCTCAAAAACCGTCCTCCCAGATTATATAGATATATGTTCTAGAAGTTTATCCCTCATTAGCAATATGAATCCTCGTATTAGTATATGTACCTTTCCACCCACTGCCAGATAGCTTCCAGTTTAAACACTAACAATAACGTACTCTAAGGTTGATAATTGTTTCTTGTTATATTGAGTTTGGGGTAAGCCTTATCCATATGGAAAATCCATATGGCATGTATAGAGCACATTCGTTGGCATGCTATAATTTTTAAAAAATAATTAAGGCTTTGTAAACTTGATGGTCCAATTTTTTAATTTCCAGGAATACTATTTTCTTTATTTTACAAATCTAAGCTTATTTCAGTAGCTCTTCAAAAAGTGACACTTATGTAGCTAATAATTGATCCCACAATTAAATCCCAAGAGTTATATGAACAAATGATTCACGTGACCACTTTTCGTTATGATTTCAATTTGTTACTTGTACACATTGCTGGGCATATGGATGAAAGTGTAAAAAAGGAAGCAAGAAGTTTTAGTGCCCTACCAATACAAATAGTAGTAGACTTGAGTTAAGGGTTGGCACCTTGGTGACCCTCATAACATAATGTGAATGAAATTATCAAGATCTATAACACATTTCTGAGAAGAGAAAGATAAATAGACCGAACACAGACCATGGCAATGTAAATGACAACTAGAAATTTACAGTCAATATTAACCATGAGAAAACATAAAGATTGCAACTAAGATCATACCTTTACTAAGAAGAAGAAACTCCAAATAATGTAACATCAATGAATAAAGATATTTCACCTTTCGACTACACCCCTGTAAATTTCCCAAACCTACAAATCATAAATCCACAACCATAATTAATTACACAAAGCTATAACAACAAAATAAAAGAAATATAACGCATTCTTAACGAATAAATGACTAATGACATAGTGAAAATAGATAACACTCCAAATCTTCATATGTTATTATCAAGACAAATACAAGTAGAGTCTTATAATTAATTTCTATATTTTATCAGAACAACTACCACATTACCTTTTTTCGTTTTCTTTTTCTTTTTTCTGAAAGAACTGTTGTTGCTTGCCCATTCTTAGTACATGAATAACTCAAATTTTAGAATATTTTAAAGTTCAAAAACTCAAAAGAATGTAGAACTGAGTATCCAATGGAACTAAAATAAAATTGATTTGATTTGATTTTGACTATGATTCAGTAGAGCACTATCATAACTATCATGACACATCTACTACCATGAACGTAGATAAAATTTTCATTTAAAGCCTTGTGATAATGCAGTATCTAGACATGACCCCCTCAAAGATGAAAAAAATAGACATAACCCCCTAGAGTCTAACACCGTTACTTTTTTGCTCAAAACCAACTCTAAGTCATATTTTGACTCAACCCCCTACGTTATTATGGAAAAAAATGCCCTCTTTCTTTCAAACTTCATCTTCTTACCCAAATCACTAAATAATAACCCTAATTTTAAAGCCCCAAAACAACACCCAAATATTAGAAATAAAATCCAATACATTAAACACACACATTGAATCTTAATTTTAATACAAAATCAAATTGGGCAAGGAAGTCTAAAAATTGAATTATGGGGTCAATTTGAATGTGATAAAATATATGGGCCAAATTATAAATAACCATGATGTAATGTGAAAACCTTATTTTTCTCAAATTCATCATAATTCTGATCCATGCTTTTTTGAATTTCCAGGAGATCTCAATTTCACACAGCACAACAGTTGTTTGGGTTGGAAAATAAGATGCTTTATATATATATATATATATATATATGTGTGTGTGTGTGTGTGTGTGTGTGTGTGTGTGTGTGTGTGTGTATGTGTGTGTGTATGTGTGTGTGTGTATTAAGTGTCAATTTAAACACATATTGTTAAAACGAGGTTTTAATATGCTGCAATAAGAGAGCAAAACCAATGATAATAGACCCAATCTTGTAGAGCCTTAATAATTTAGAGATCTGGTGAGTTATTAAGCAGAGAAGTCTCCATACAGCTTTAAGCTTTACACAATTTTTTTCTTAACCTCTCATATCTTTTCCATAGTTGTTGCCACTATTAATATATTCGAGGAATAAGAACATTAATGTATTTAAGGTATAGTTTTGTTTTGGCCTCTGCGTGGACCATAACCTGTAATAAACATGTTCTTTAATTTTCCATCATCAGCATGTGAATTTCTAATCGTGATTTTAATTTGATATTGTGTTTAGATTCAGATTAAATGCTTGTCTTTAAATATAGAGCGGGTTTTAAGTTTATGGTGTAGTTTAAGGTTTTTTGAAAGGGTTAAAAATTGTTGATTTGGGGGAAGAAGATGAAGTGTCGAAGGATGGCATTTTTTTCCATTAAAAATGTGGGGTTAAGTCATGGTGTTAGAATCTAGGGGTTATATCTAATTTTTCATCTTGGAGGGGGTTATGTCTAAGTATGACATTATTTCAGGGGTTTAAGTAAAAAAACCTAAAATATAGGTAAAAGTAAATGTAGAAATGTTACCTTGCTAATTGAACACATTCCACTGGAGGTCTTGATACAATCATCTTCTATGCCAACTGGTTCACAGATTTCAGATATAAATTAGGAGTTAAAATATATATGAATCAAATTATCACATCTGAAAGCACAACTCACAGTTAATGTGTCTACAGTTACTTTTAGGTAAGCATATGTTGGTGCGATTATCCTTATAAAAAATTAGACGGTAGATAATTTAAGCAGTTGTATTTCTTCTTAAATGAGTTCATACATTCCTTCTCTTTTTCATTCTTAATAAATACCAAATACTAAATTTATAACATATTATTTTCCCGGAAGGGGAATGCAAATCACACAAATAAATGATAAAATTTAGGTTGTTGATCATCATCTAGGCACAACATGACTTTTTTGATAAATCGCGTTTGAGACAAACTCAATTATTTACACCTAAAAGTAGTAGGCCTGCTCATTTTGTCCTCTAATTTAAATCCATTGGTAAATATAATCATCACACACCACCTATTCTCGCAAAGTGATCTTGACGTCCATATTTGCTCCTTTTTTCAATGGGATATTTGGTCCGGGCAGACCCAAGAGATTTGTTTACCTTATCCTTGCAGATTGGTGGAGTGTGGAAAAGCCATCCTTGTCCATCATACCGTTCCAATTGGAGTTTGCTGGACCATCTGGAATTATCGTAACAAGGCAAGATTGATAACTCTAAAACTAAAAGCGCCAGTTGATTCAGGTGGCAGAGGATCTGGTTGAGGAGTGGATATCGTTGTTGGGGGCTTGACTAATAACAATGAGGAATTTATAAACCATTTTTTGAAGAGTAGAAGCGTCAGCCCCAAACCGAACAATGTTCTGATCCTGAAATCGTTGAAGTTTCCAACAGAATTTTCTTAAATTGAACCGTGATGGATTTTTTAAGAGATCCTCCGCCCTAGCCGCTGGGGGTATTATTTTGCATGACAACAAAAGTGTTTTCGTAAGGGCCTTTGTAAATGTCTATGGGACGTCATCAGTCATCAAATCGGAGGTGCATGCCCTCCTTGACGGCATTTGAATGGTTGATCAATTGGGTATTCCAAAGTTAATAGTGGAAATTGATTCCAATATTATTGTTGATATGGTGCATGGTAAAGTAAAAATCCTGGGAAGATACACTCTGCCATTTCAAAGGTTATTGAGCTAAGTGGGAAATTCGGGTGGAGAACTACTCATAACTACCACAAAGTTATCAAGGGGCACATCACACTGGATAGAATGGAATGCCCCAGCATTAGAAGTTGTTTATGGCTTCAGTTTTCTGATATGGAGTACATTTTTATGTCTTTGTACATCCAATCTACAAGGGTTTTCTTTTTTATATTGCCTCTCGGCTGCTATGCGGCTTTTATCTTTAGTGATAGAAAGAATGTTTTTTCTTTTTCGCTCAGAGTGGGATGGGGTTTTCCCATTCATCCTTGCTCAATTTTGTCTTGGGTTCAGTCGAGACTTGTAAAAAGCCACCTAGGGAAGACTGTTTTCCTTCTCCCCATGTGGATGAATAAATATCTTCCCCCCACCCCCACCCCCAACAAATTTTCAAAAAAAAAAAAGAATAAACCTACAAATCATCTCTATATGCTTGATTTTGTCTTGAGTTCAGTTGAGACTTGTAAAAAGCAATTGTTAAATTGTTGGCCAAGGTGATTCCATACATGTTTAGCTAGGTTGTTAGTGTGAAAAGGATGGTTCATGTCTTCATTATCGGGATGGACACAATAAAAAAATTTAGAGACTACAAGGTTTCTTAGTCTATTAATGTTTTTTAATAAAATTCTTAGTCTGTTGATGTCACTATCAAATGGTATACCAATATGAAAAAATTCCACATGAAAGCTTATTGCGAATATGTTTGTGCCAAGCGCACACTTATCATAACTGTGCATAACCCCATTGTTTAATTTGAAAAATGTCACCAATTTACATATTAAGGTAAAAAAAACCACAGTAAATGTAAAACCACGGTTGATTAGACCTAAGAAAATCGAATATGTACAATATATCTTATGCATAAATTTAAATCAAGAATTCATAGTGCAATATGACATTATTGTCGAGATTGTGAAATGTATACCTTTGTGATCATATATGGATGTTCTTTCAGAAAATCCTCTAAAATAAGCTCCAAAACCTATTGAATAAATCTGAATTAACAAGAGTATAACATACGGTATAGATTAAGCTATGAGTTGTTACAGACCCTGGTCACTGAAAATGATTATGAACTATAAATTGCCGAAAATTGTAAATCTCTATTTTAATTTCCTCATTTTCCTCAATAATACATTAGAATCAATGAAGAAGAAAAGTTGATGAATGTTTGGTTGACGAGAAAAATGAAGTTTTCTAATTTCCTCCATTTTCTCGAAATCCAAATGGAGAGTGAGGTATGCAGAGGCTGCTTCGTAGGAGGATCAGGTCTCCCTTAGTTGGAAAAATAACAACAGCCTGCACCTAAATCAAATGTGGTGTCATGTTCTGTAGGATAACATTTATTTACCCCTCAATTTATAACTTCTTTTCGTATCCTATATCAGGACTTCATGTGGTGAAAGGAGCTCATATGAGAAAAAACCACAAAATAAGACCAATTGCAATTTGTAGAAGTAAAAAAAATATAAAAGTACATGTGGCAGTGACGGAATAAATATCTATTACCTATTCCATATTGATGTTGAGATAATGTATACTGTGGATATGGGTGGACCCTGAAGGGTATGTGGGTCACAAGAGAAAAAATTATAATTACAAGGGAAATTTTAGGGATTAATTTAGGTACTAAAATATTACAGGGATATATAATACTTGGTAATTATATACATTTGTTTTATTATCCTAATAGATTTTTGTAAGACAAGGATTTTTGTTCTCTTTTTACAAATTATTGTATGTTTTTTTTGTCGAAATACCAATGAGTCTAGCCATGCCCACCATATTTTGCCCAGCATCCAACTGATTTCACCAAGTAGTCAGACTTGGACAACTCTTTGAACAGTGAATTATGTACAAAATTCAACAATTATACTATAAATATCAGAGTATATCATTTTTTTTACACTTCCTTTTAATGGCACTCCCAGGTCAGCATCATAAAAGATGTGCAATTGCATTGCCACCAAAGTTCAAGAGATACCTACAATAGTCAACATCTCAAGAAAATTAGTATCATTAACAAATATATAGGATCGTCTCTCTGTCTATTTTGCAGTCATGATATTGACTAAGAATACCTTTTTAGTTTTTAACAGTTCAACCCTCACCTGCCATTGAGCCTGAAAATGTCATTTTCCTAAATACATTTAAAATAAGCACTAGTGACAGAAAGAGGATTGCAATATCATGTCAAAAAGAATAAAAATTAAGATATCTGATGCACATAAAGTGGAAAACCTTTAGACTTGAAAGTAATGCATCCCCACCCTCAGAAGCATTCCCCATAACCACATTCACAACACCCTAAATATTAAAAAAAAAATCTCCAATAAACTAGTGAAAACGACATATATGGTACTCCAGATGAATGCTCCACACACACATGCACACACACATATATTAAATACACATAAGTAATATACGAGTGGTTTAACAGAGTATATTGTGTGGTGTGTATTTGTGAAGCTTTTATAATGGGTGTTTGAGAATAATTTGTGGGTTATTCTGGTTGTATTTGAGGGTTATTTTAGGAGTAGTGGGGCTTGTTTTTATTTTGGTTTTAGGAAGGTAGGAGTAGACTGACAAGGGAAGTCGTTTGACTCCATATGCTAGTGTAATTTTACTGGAATTTTCAGAAAGTGGCATAAAAATGTTTTTGATTATCTGGGTGTGCCACTCGATGAGTTTTTTGCATTTGAAATATCTATACCAATCGCTAAGGCATGCATAATCCTTTTGCCCATGTATATGATAAAATGAATTGTCGTTATCAGGGATAAGAAAAGAAAAGGATTTTGTGAGGAAGAAGGGGGCCGTGATCATATGAAGGGTATGAGCTGCCTACGTACCTCTGGAGTTTTTGGAAATTTTCTGAAATTCATTTTTGAAAGTAAATTTTTTTTTTTTCGAGGATCAGGCCCCACATAGTTCTGAGTAGAGGGAAATGAAGTTTTTTTTAGAATAAAAGGGGTATGAGAAAAGTCGTAGTGCGTCGAGATTTCGGACTAGGGGTAGAATTTCTTGAGACGATCCAGGTTGACTGGATGTGCCATTTCCTCCCTGTCAAGGTCGGTGAGCATAGCGGCGTTGCCTGATAAGATCTTTTTCACAATGTATGGGCCACTCTAATTGGGCTTGAATTTCCCTATGGGGTCCCAAATAGGCTCTACTATTTCTTTAAGGGCTAAGTCCCATTCTCGGACACCGCGGTCCTTGACTCTCTTATTGAATGATCACGCTATTCGAGTGTCACACCCCGACTAATTAAATATCGGGTAGCTACTCCTTTATTAAATTAATACAAAATGCCAAGTTGGTTCAGTTCATAGCATCACTGTCGAAAAACGTTTTAACAATTACTAGCCACCTAATATTTAAAAAGTGAGTTGTCAATTTTAATTAAATCTGATTAACATGCAATAAGAATATTATGAACTGCTAACATAACCACCACAACATAATGACAATAGAATAACCATAAAATAGTAATGAGTCTGGAGGAATACTCCTCACAACAATCCAAATACAGGAATAAACCAATACTAAGTCTGCATCACCATATTAATTACAACCCAAAATCTAATATGACTGGATAAATAAAGTGTCTAAAAGAAATGGTGCGACATGTCTAACAGATGAAAAAAATCTGATAACATAGAATCAAGATCGAAAGTGGAGGCATCTACTGTCAAGGTCCTGTAACTTCGACAACAACTACAGTAGGTCACCTGAATGGAACTCCTATGCTTGGTGTCCTTATGGCTGGGCACCTAAAAGTTTTTTACAAGAAAATATATTTGGAAGCAAACGGGTCAGAGCCCGATGGTGAAAACAGTTTAAAATATAGCAAGTGTTTTAATGACATAAAACAATGAATGCAAAATACATGTTAAGACGTGCTCTCACATGAAATACTCACCTCTCGACTATCTGTGCACTCCTAACGTATCCGTAATCGAATCTAGTTATGCCCGTATCTAACTGGTCCAATATAAAATCTAACGTTACTATACGATTCACGATTTAATTCCCAACATCTTATTTTAAACAGAGTGTTTTACTCTTCTACACAGTTTCCCATTTTAGTACTATTAATCACTAGAGATCTTCCATTTTATCTTTTACAAAACGTTTATATTATAGATACTCACATTTATACACGAAAGTCCATTTCAATTAACAGTATATTATTCTCATCATAAATATATAATACTAGCACCCCGAGATTAAGCATCAGTGCACACATACTCTGCTATCCAATCCCGGTACATCACGTACACACGCATTCCGAATCTCTCAGGAATCGTTCTCAAATAACAACAATCACACAAAATGGAGGCGAACATGGGTCACACACATACCTATGCTCCAGACTTATTAACTTCTCAGCAAGTCCTTCTCTGACCTATGTCCTCGAGGTACCAATCTAAATCCCCCCGTAGGCACACAAAGATTAGATGGCCCTAATAGAACGTAGACCTCCTATGATAGCAAGAATGGTAGGTATGTTTTACACATAAAGCCACATATACTAAGCATTCGCACATCTTAGATATCTCGAATTATTAATATAGGTATGCTTCTCGTTCTTATACTGTCATTTAATGTTATATGTTTACAAGTCCCCGATTCATGTATATTAACGTTGTCAACCCTTCTCACGTCGTAATTAGGCACTCGTTTCCTAATCCACAAATGTCATTCAGTTTACTCTAAGATTCTAAGTTTTACTCCTCACGTACTCGAATCTCTCAATTATACTCACTGGTCAGTGAGGGGAGGTTATCATTCCATTAAATAAGTCTACGGGAACATTTGAAATGAAATTAGGCCTAAAAGTCAATTATGTCAACTCGTTAGAAGTCTCGTTCGAACGAGTGTCGTTCGAACGAAAGGCTTCGAATGAACTACCAACTCGTTAGAAGGGATACTGTCATCTTGTTAGAAGTATCATTCGAACGAGGTCGTTCGAATGACCTAGGCAGGTCTTCTAACGAGATGGCAGAACACGCTCAGAAACCTGCAAATTCATTTTTCTTCAAATTTCTCTTCTCTAAATCCCTACTAATATCATCCCAATTAAGTTTTAAGATTTTTAAACTACTCTAAGTACACCTAGGTCACTCTTCATCATATATTTGGGGTCAATGCTTCCTAAATTAACATGTAATCATCGTAATTTCCAAACCTTGTCCCAAACCCTATAAATATAAGCCCGGAATTCTAATGTCGACAAGTACTCCTTATAAATCCATTTTTAAATCATCAACAGTTATATTTTGGATCTGAAATTCATCCATAACCATTCTACATGCAATCCCTATCCAAGATTATGAATTCTATCTCCAATTTCATGGGTTTTTCATCAAACTTTCAATGTAAGACATATATTCAATTATAAGCATGGAGGAAACATTCGCTTGAAATTACGTAATTAAACCAGTTGCCTTAGATGTTATGATTTGATGTTTAAGGATGAAGGTTGATTATCCTCTTTCTCTCTACAGATTTCTCCCAAAGATGGTGATGGTGGCTAGGCGTTTCTTTTGGAACCTCTTAGGATTCTCCCTTTAACTCCCGTAGCCCACTAATTGATAAATGATGATAATGGATTTAATGGGTTCATTACTAATATAAAATTAACTCCTAAAATTCGTGGGTTTTAATTCCCATATTTTTAAAATTACTAAACTACCCTTTTGGGTTGCCGGTATGGCCTAAAAATGCTCTGGGACACAAACTAAACCCCCGGCTAGTGTTTTCTGACTATTTCAACCCTTTCGGACACGTTGGCGCACTCAAAATGACCATTCAGTTGATAAAAATATATTTCACTTTTTAATTTAAATAATTTCATTCCTGACGCGACTGACACGCGCGTCCCAACTAAATTTCCAAATTGTCGTATTTCAGTCTCGCGACAACTTTAATATTTTCAATACCCATGTATTACCATACATACCCAGAAATATTAAACTTTAACATCATAATCAAATACTAACTCACATCTCGCTAGTATTTATACCCGAATTAATTCCCAATTAATTCTCATTTAATTTAATTAATCCCTTAAATAAAAACCAATAAAATTACGGGGTATTACATCGAGATGGTACTCTTGTATGTGATATAGAACCTTCAGTATTCTTTCATCTAAAAGTGATAGCTCATCAAGCCGTCTCTTATGCTAATCATCCGCGCTGACTTTGCTTTCTAGAATGACGTGCAACGAAGGGATTTCCAGCTCTATGGGTAGGACTACTTCCATGTCGTATACTAGAGAGTAAGGGGTAGCCTTAGGAGAGGTTCACACTGAAGTGAGGTAGCCCCAAAGGGCGTAGGGGATCTTGTTGGCCCAATATCGATAACTCTCGGTCATCTTGATGATGTGGCTTTGAGATTCTTATTGGCAATTTCGACTACTCCATTAGTTTGAGGTCAGTAGGGAGAAGATTTGTGTCTTCGAACCCATATTCATCGACCACCTCTGTAACCTCTGTCTCAAAATGCAACCCGTTATCTGACACCAACTCATGCGCGACCCCATATCGACAAATGATGTTTTTATTGATGAACTTGGCCACTTTCTTGGCATTCAGAACTGCGTATGACTCGTCTTCGACCCATTTAGTGAAGTAGTCAATGGAAACTAGGATGAACTCATGCCCATTGGACGCTTTAGGTGTAACTTTTCCTATGATGTAAATGGCCCATGTAGAGAACGGCCATAGAAAAGTCATGTTGTATAATTCCCGTGGAGGCAGGTGTTGTGGGTTAGAAAATTGCTGATATTTGAGGCATCTTCGAATGTAGGTTGTGTAGTCCTGAACCATGGTAGTTGAGTAGTAACCTTGTCGGATGATCTTTTTGGCAAGCATATGGACATTCATGTGGGGTATGCATCCCCCGCTGTGGATTTTCTACATCATCCCTTCAATGTCAGCCCCTGCGATGCAGTGCAAATTGGTTCCATAAAAGTTTCTCTTGAACAGTGTTTTATCGCAGATAATGTATTGGGCAGCTAGTCTGAGAATGGTTTCTCGGTCTTTCTTGTCAGAACCTTGGGGGTACCTACTATGCTTGAGGAGGTTACAAATATCATATTACCAGCAGTCGATTATCTCAGAATCTTGTGTTATCAGCTCAATGTGGTAACAGTGGGTTAGTTTATCTTTCTTTTGGACAAGGAGAGAAGCCATGGTGATTCTTTCAGGCATGTCAATCATGGAGGCTAAGGTAGCCAGAGCATAGGCTAGGTTATTTTTTTCTCAGGGAAGATAATGGAAGGTGATTTCTTGGAATTAGGAAGCTAGCTCTTTTAGAATTTTTCATCTTCTGAGCACTTGATCGATGATGAGGGCTGAATCCCCATAGACATCGAGGTATCGAATTCATTTCTTGAGGGCAACTTTAGGGCCTATCGTGAACGCCTCATATTCAGTCATGTTATTGGTGCAAGGAAAATCAAGTTTGATGGCAATGGGAGTGTGAGAGTCATCGAGGGCAATTAGGAGTACCTCAATGTCATACCCTTTCTTATTGGCTGCACCGTCGAAGAACATTTTCCATCGGAAATATTCTTGGGAGGTATAAAGTATATTCTCATCCGAGAATTCTGAAATCCAGACATCGACTTGTTCCATAGGGTAGTCAGAAATGGCTCTTCCTTTGATGGATTTCTACATGACACGGATAATAGCAACTTCGGCTAGAAGCATCAAGCAATGGGCCATTCGACTGGACAAGGCGGGCTTTTCGAGTAGGTACTTGATAGGATCCATTCGGGATAAAAGTTTGATGGGAAATGTGAGCATGTAGTGCCATAACTTTTTTTTGACCCAGACAAGGGCGACACATGCTTTCTGTAGAGCTGTTAATTAACTTCGTACCCAACCAACTTGTGATTGGCGTAGTAAACGGCTCTCTCTTTGCAGGTTTCTTCAAGGTATTGGGTTAGCAAAGCCCAAGCTGCAGTATCTGTTATGGTTAGGTATAGGAGTAGGGGAAGGCCAGGCTGCGGTAGCATGAGTATCGGAGGTCGGGTTAGGTATTGCTTTATTTGGTCGAAGGCTTCTTGGAAATATTCATTCGAAACCTTGGCCGAATTCTTTCGGAGGAGTTTGGACCAAACTCTAAATAATTAATAATTACCACAGGAAGTGGATGATGATGGGGCTAGTTCCTCTGGCAACTGCGGGTAGGATCCCAATTCAAATGTTCCATGTTGATCGAAAATCCCCTAAAAATGAAAATTAAATAACAAGTACAATTAGTCTTGTAACTTTGGGGGTAGTTCATGGACCCTAATGAAAACCATTGTGAATAAGGAGGTGATACTAATGCTTGCAATTGATCACCTGACAAAAAAAAAACATTTCAAAAAAATCTGCTGGTCAGATATAATATATATTGATCATTTGGAGTTGTACAACCTGAATAAGCAAATAGCTCCAATAAAGAAGAGGCGTAGAAGACGGGACAAATGCATATGCAAATATATGCAAGAGAGGCGACAAAACATGGAATATTTTCAATAGTACAAATATTAAATATTTAAACATAAATGAACAATCAAGGTAGAGAAACTCCCACAGTGGTTAACAGGCTCTCCACAGTGACGCACATGAAATGATAAGAGCACCTTTACAAAACCACTCAAAATGAAACCACAAACACCAATAAAAAAATGAGTAAAAGGACTCGGTAGTCGATACTAAGCCTATAATTAAAGCAGACCGAATCATACGAAAAACTGAGTGACCATAAAATGAGGCCAAGTAAATGTACAAAGACCCAAACATAATCAAGTTGATTATTTGCGGGGGGTATTTGCTGATTGTTCAAAAAATTGATCTTGCATTTCCACATTATTAGACCTCAAATTTGGAGAAGATTGAACTTCGGGTTCTGAATATGTTTCTTCCCTGTTTTTTCGTTTGAAATATTTTTCCATGACTAAAAAATTATAAACATAATAAACATTAGTTTACATAATCTAAACATTATAAACTGATTTTTTTTAAACATTATTAACTTTTACTAATCTAAACATTACATATAATATAAAGAGAAAGCATTCCATTATATATATAAAAAAAGCATTCCATTTCATTAATTCTAATCAATACCCCAAACGGTTATATATAAAAAGCATTCCATTATATATAAATGTAACTAAAAACATTTCATTAATCTAATACCTAACAGTTAATTTAACTTCAAATAAAAAAAAGGAACTCACCCGAAAAGTCACTGCCAACCGGAGCCGGAGATGGTGGTGGTGCTGTGTTAGCAACTTAGCAGCAGCACAAATGGCCGACGAGATGGTGGTGCTGTGTAAGCACAAATCGTTTAAGTTTTGAAACAAAGAAAGAGGGAAAGAGTAGAGAAATGTGGAAATGTAGCAGCTCAAGGAAACAAACAATGACAGAGGCGGGCGAGTTTAGGTTTAAATGAAAGATGGTTTTATTACATTTTTAAGATTTAAGTTTCAAAAACCTTTAGAAATGTGTCTTTAACTTAATATTTTCACATAAAAACCCCTAAAAAAACCCTGAAGTTTCATCAGTCATCCAAAAATAATGACAAAATCAGCCCGATGATACTATATTCATGTAGTACAAAAATATGTGTGCATTGGCTCTCGATTTAAATCTAAAAGGCTGGGAAAAATGCCTTTGAACTAATTTATTCAATGATATGACCTGACTTCATTCGAATATTATCAAACATGTGTGTATTACGACCATACCGAATTCTCGAGTAAATAAAGCAAGGAGCAATCTTGCACAAACAGTCTTCAAACCTTTACTCCTTGTTCAAAGCACCAAGACATCAAAACAAAATACTAGGGACGAGGATCAAACTGAAGACTTAAAATACACTGAAAACAACTCCAAATTCTCGCCTAAAACAGAACAACTGCTCAAAAATTTCCCCGTTTCTTAGTACATAAAACCTAAACCCGGGCACCATAGTACTTTTAATTTCAAAATAACCTCATCAACGGGAATGCGCCTAAGCAGAAGTTTTTATGAGAAAGTAAAAAAACATTTTGGAATTCTAACATCCCATGGGGACTTGAAAGAAAATTTCTGCACATCGCTACTTTTAACTAATTCCTAAGCTGGCGCAAGGGATAAAGCACTAGACAAGATAGGTTTAAAAAACATTGAATACAATTATCAATGTGATCCTTAACCGTGAAAATCACTGTATGAAGATGCTTTCAAACTTTGGAGGCAGAGGCGTGACAAGGAGAATCAAGGTGGAGGCACACCTAGATTAGATATCATAAATATATAGATACATGAATAAACGAACAATTAGAGATTTAAGTCTCAGAAAGTTCATGCAATTAGTCGGTGGGTATTAATCTAACAACTATTTAGGGAAGTTCTTTTGCTTACTCTTGGATTTAATGTTTTTTCACAATTCAAAGGATTCATTCATAGGGACTTGGAGAGTCCAAGTGCATGCCAGATTGGTCAGTCTCGCGAAGAGAGAAATTCCACTTCAACATATCCAATTTGGTATTTTCCACACACTTTCTTTTTACAATGGCCCGTGCATTTTATTTTCAAATCAGTCCATCCCTCTATGGATATACGTGCATTTTGTTATGAACCTAATGATCTATCATATATAGATTCAACCACTTTTTTTGACCAAAGAACCTCATTGGATTCTAAAAAAGCATTCAAACGCAATAAAAAACACTCCATGCAAGCAGGAATAGGAAACGAAAAGGATTTTAACTCGATGGACATCTACATTGTGCAAGCCAATCTGGGAATTTCTTGGAGCTTCAATTTGTTTTGGTCTTTGTAAACTGCAAATAGGAAGAAAGAACCAAAATTCCAAGAAGATCCATCAGTTTGATGGATATGGCTGAATAAACTCCTAATTTTTAAATTGCAGAAAGCCAAGGATGGATAACAATTACCACTACATGCCTTTAACAAAGTGAATTTATGGAAGATCATTACATTTATGCTTGGAGTACATAAGATCGATGTACAATATTTATTCGTTATTCAAATTTTATAATTCACCAATTGATACCCAGCAATAAAGAAAATGCAAATAATGACTGGAATCAGAGTTATCAAAATTGATACAATAAAAAGTTCGATAGAGAAAGAACCCTTATTTTAAGAAGCCATTTTGATATGTAGGAGAAACTAGAGAGCGTACGAGCAAAAATCATAAAAAGAAGTATTGTTTTTTTTAGGAGATAACAAGCATAAGTGTTTCATGCTACACTAAAGTTGATCTTTTATAGCAACGGTTTCAGGTAATTGGGAATTCATGCAACACTCAATTTTTTAAATTGGCCAACAATACAGTGAAAATATAACTATGAAAATGACCAAAGTGATTACATCTCCTCCTAGGCGAGGTACATGGAGGCTGGAGCTGATAAAGTGAATTTTTTTACTTTATACATTTTATCATGTATGAATGAATGATAGTGCCGTTAATCACTGGGGTACTTTATTCTCTCAAAGAACGTACGTCTTGATATACGAAAAAATAAATATTAGAAGTAAAAGTTACTAACAGAAAGATAACTGAAGGTGATAACATTATCATATTTTAACTATGTATGGTAGGCGATTGGCAAAAGCTTTATCTCTTCGAAGCGGTTAGCTACCGAGATTTGACCATCATAACCCCCCAAATTACTGCCCTCTATAACAGCCTAATCTATTCCTTTCTTGGTCTCTACTCTCTATCCATAAACTCTAAGTAGTTCCTCCCTCAGAATTACAAACATGGTTGTGTTGATTTGATTAATTTTTAAAGAAAACGTGTGATTAGAGCTATTGGCGATATGGGTTCCCGTCACACAAATCTCTACATGCAGATACGGTGGTCTTCAGATTCAGGCTTAAACTGTTGAGCATAGTTTGCTTCTTGTTGCTTTCTTTTAAGATTTTTGGTTTTAAATATGGAATCCAACATAGAAGATGCTTTTAGAGCTAAAGAGGATGTTAAGAAGCATTTTTCAGTGAAACTTTTTGCATATGAAAATGATAATGCTGTAAAGTCCCAAATATTTTCCCTCAACTAGAGGGTATATGTCAAATGGTGGCTATATTTGAAATCCTTACATCTTCTCTGATAAAAACTTATAGAGAAGTTGATTTCTATTCTTGGATTGAACCCACCTCTAGACAAGAAAAGTTGAAGAGGCAATACCAAAAGATGGTCATGATGTTTTACCCTGATAAGAATAAGACACTGGGGGCTGGTGGGGGTATTTAAACTTGTTTTCGAAGCATGAAGTCTTTTATCTGATGGTGTTAAGAAAATCTCTTATGATATCAGGAATAACCAGTACTTGTCTTCTCATAATAGGCTTCATATTTTTGGACCGTGCATGTGCATCTCTTGTCATATCCAGCATGAATATTTTTAGAAATATACGAATAAAGCATTCCTGTAAAAATTGCCATAGTGTTTTTATAGCTGTCTAAATAGGAGAATCCCCAGTGAATGGTTCTGTCTCGTATAGCTCATGGTCATACACGGATAAAAATGGGTACGGGAGTCATGCATTTAAAGGGATTTTCCCAAACACTACAATATGTTTTAAGGGGAATAGGTCTCTGGATTTCATTCTGAACATGGATATGATTACGATCCTAATGTATCGTTTCAGCGGGGCATGACCCCTTGAGCTTGTTCGGGAGTTAGTGGATCTAAATGAATAATCTACGAAATATGTGAATGTTGTTCATCAAGCCTAAAGAAAAATCAGTTCAAAACCAGTGGAAAGCATCATATGAGAAATGGTGCGGTTAATATGGGCTCCAATCGGTACAATGAACACTAGGTCTCAAGAGTCGGGAGACCACCTAAGAATTGGAGAATTGACGTGGCAGCAATTTCTCAAATTAAACATGATGATAGGGCTTCAAAAACTGAACTAGATGTGAATGTAATTAGCGAAAATGGAAATATCAAATATAACTCTAAGCTTCCTACTCCAAGTTACACTTCAATCAGATGTTACTCAGCCGCCCCTGCGTTTGATACTAAAGTTGTTAATTGACAAAGCAATAATAGTAATTCGTAAGAAACTGGGAGAAAAAGGGTTGGCTTCTGCAGTGGCTAACGAAAAAATGCATACTGAAGTTGAAAATCCACCGAGTCTCCAAAAAGATAAGGTTTGACTGATACTGAGGGCCAACCAAAGCCGAAAAACTGTGTCAATACCAATGATATCCCCCTGACTCAGACTTCCATGATTTCGACAAGGACAGATCAGAGGAGTTCTAGCCAAAGAAAATATGAGATCTACACAATAAAGATAAATTATCTCACTTGTACTGTCTAATCCATGAGTTCATCTCAGTAACATCATTTAAACTCATCTCAATAAAAAAAAGTTTAGGATAGTGAATTGGACGGACTCTGGGTTTCCCAAGTCTTGAAGAATTTTCAGGGCATTAACTTCTGATATTGTTGAAGAAGTAAACGTCTTCTCTCATCTTCTGATCGTAAAAGCGGAGACATATAGGCCATTTATCGAAACTGATTGAAATTAAATAAGACATAACATATATGCAGATGAGTGAGGGATCGAGGAGAGGTGGATGTGTATTGGCAAGGTACGAACAATAATGCAATATAAGGCACATCAAGCATACTCTTACACCACCCAAAACGACACAAGGTAAAGCAATACATGTCATATCAAGCGTATCCATGTCAATATGAGGCCATCATACATCCATGAGAGAATTGCACCGTTACGTAGACAAATGAATTTTCCAAATTAGTAGACCAAAGTGAATAGGAATTAGTGTTGGTGTAGAGATAGAGCATTATCTAGGGAATTAGAAGATGGGAGGACTGAAATTCTGCATAATGGTTGAAAAAAATGGTTGATATGAATTAACACACCTTTGTGTGCAGATTTTGAAAATGAATATAGTGATTCTTTTTGTTTGAGGGAGTCCCAATTTTCAACAAAAGCAAGAACTAATGACACAAATCGCAACAACTTGCTACAACAAATGTTCAACAATAACGATTGTATGTGCGAATCTTTGGTGCTGTTCATATCTAGCTATATGTGTATGTCCTGTGCAATGGGTGGATTGGTCAGTGGATATGTTTGAATTATGTCATGATAATAACCAAAAATCAACTGCCTAACACATTTAACTTTTACATCAACAGGGAATTATGGTCATGACTTTCCCACCCCACTCAAAATGTATAGAAGTAAATTTGAAAATTAATGGGAAAACATGATTAGAATATGTTGGCGATAAGCAAAGGCAACGGTAAACTAAGAATCTGAGAAGTGGTATTTTCTAAATTGGATGAAAAGTGTGGTTGCGGTATTTTAACACACGCCTTGCGTGCAAATTTTGAAAATGAGTGTGGTAATTTTGCTTGTTTGGTGGAGTGCTCGTATTAATACAATCAACTAAATTCATCCACATTATATGCTACTATAACCAATAGAAAGGGAAGACCTCACAAGCATTAGTGTGTATATCGTGTAAATGTGTTGGGAGAATTGGGCTGGACAGTGAGTGAGGTAAAATAAATATGTTGGGGTGAATGTGAATGTGAGTGTTATGCGTTTGTGTGATGAACTACAAGTGTCTATTTTAGTGTGTGAGGGGATATGTATGTGAAGGCTCGTGAAAATAAGTGTTCCTGTGTGTTGACTGAATGGCAAGTGAATACGACCTCCTGTGTGTTAAGCAATTGAGTTATATATATTTTTCAAATATATATTAATAAAATTTCACAAAACATTATTATAAGACGTTTTTTTTCATTAGACCTTGAAAAGATTAATATGCCGCACTCAAAAGTTGCAAATTTAAAAAATTTAACTTTATCACCCCATTAATATTGCACCTCAAAAATTTGAATTTCACCACAACTTTGTAATTGAACCCAAAAATACCAACACGATGGCTATTATGACCACTAACAATGCAAAGACGAAAATGCCCACACTCACCAATTCGTATACCATCCTGGCCTCAATGAACCCATAATTACCTAAATGGACCTATCACAAATTTAATCACCAAAACTCCCACAATATGCAAAAATGACCTTAATATCGCCAACATGTAAATATTACCAAACTGTTCTATGACTAGTTTAAACCCCTCAATGACCCCCCCAACTTACCCATGTAAAATCTCAATGATTCTAGCGAGACAAAATTCACCCAAAAAGATATGAATGTCAAAACAAATGCAATGAATTTACGCAAAAATGTCCTCCTCACATGGACCAATCACGGATGCAACTCATGACGAAGGATGCCCTCAATAATTTCTTGAATAATTTTAATATGCATGAGTGAAGAGATGCTCGCTCACTACTTTGGGTGGAGACAAAAGTCCGCCACAAACACTGGACAACCACGAAGTGGTAGACTAACAAACATAATATTTGAGAATCTTTTCAAAATATGACCATAATGACAAGAGAAATAACTCATAATAGCTCACTAATATGACATGGTGAGGCACAATTTCAGTCCAGTGGAAAACCCGCAAAAATTAATACAAATGGGCACCAATTTATTCCATGTTTATCGGTATCTAAATCCAATGAACATTCTTCTTGAGACTTCGTGCAATGATGTTCAATGGGAATGGGCGGTGGTCCACATTGGGGGAACATTGCATGAATGTACTCTTGCTCACCTTTTTTTCTCACCGACAAAGTAGTTAATAGGTATTGGCGATGCATTCAGATCCAAACAAAGATGGTGTAAGGTGTAAGAGGAGGGGTGACAACAATGGCAAATACAATCTCCCAATCTAAAGTGAGAGGTTTATTATATTTGAACAGATTCGAGAGATGAGTGTGACTCTTCAACTAAGTTCTCCCTTGTGTTTTCCCAAATAATAGTGAAGTCAATTGAAGACTCCTCCACATTCTCTACATGACAAGCATTAACCCAAACCCTATTACTAAGATATTGGTCATGCCAATATCTTCCTCCGAGATACTTCAAATATGGTAATCGTTTTTGCGAGGCACTATAGTGGTCCAAGGTTTGGGTTACGAACGATTCCTGGGGGTTGGGTTGGGATGGGAGTCAAGTATTCAACAACCTCACAAGATGTGGGCTCTTCAAGTGAATACCCAACCTTATCTCCGTGAAACTAGAACTCCTATTTTGGAATATTTATCTTATATTGGTCTGTATATTTCTCCAAGAGCAACCTTCTTGTTCTCAAGTATGAACCTTCAATTGAAACTAGAACTTTGTCATCCCCTCCACTGGCCCAACCCAGGAAATAAACAGGTACGTATACGAGGATATCAGTTGCTTTCCAAAAACTACGGTTTATTATCCACAAAGTATCTACAAATTTGGACAAACCAACTCCAATAAACAACAAGTTCGATTCAGTTAACATAATTGACCCAGGACCTTGACCCATCCATAGTCTGCCAAATTAATCCCAACATATTTGATCCCGACATGAACAACTTTTGTTACTTCTTTATGTCCATATTGACATAGTACCAAAGTCCACAGGATGATATATTTTCACCCTTTTACTTTTAAACGAAGAAATAATTGCAACCTATTTTTCAACAATTAATTTTTTTACATATGTTTCATGTCAGATGTACCAACAAACAAATCTATTAGACTGAAGCGTTACACCACTGATAAGTTCATCTTATTTAAAATCTAGCTAAAATGCCTACGATCCTTATTTGAGGTTATGAACTCTGCAATCATGCTTTCCAACTGATATATTAGTATTATCATGTAGGGTATCAATTCATAAGAAAATAAGAACATTAAGTGTGTGTATATATATATGTATGTGTGTGTATATATATATATATAATGTAGAGGTCATATCTTGGTGCGATGGCAAGTGCTCTCGCCCAAGATACAAATGGTTTCGGATTTGAGACATGGGAGTAGCCTCTCCATATAAGGGGATAAGGCCAGCCTCTCTCAAGACCTGCAGGTAAGTTGGAGCTTGTGACTAAGTACGACCTTTTATATAATATATATAAGAAAAAAAAAGAAACAAATGTCCATTTGAAAAACTTTCGAGATTGAATTAAACATAAAATTGAAAATCTTAAATAAGGATTACAAATTTATAAATGAGCAAATCTCTCCGATTCTTACGGTCTCAACAAAGTAAGTGTGTTTTGCATTCAACTCCAATGTGATAATTAAATTAATGTGTTGGATTCTAGATGAATGAATCAATAAGAACTGATCAAGAATACTAAAGTTACATTCGAGCAAGGGTTACAAGGCTCAACCAACAGAGCGGACATGTATACAAATTGCACACATAACAGTGCTCGGGTATCAAAAATTGATATAATGAAATCTTTTATGAAGCACAAACCAATGCATGCATATCACACGTTCATATAATGGAATTTTTATGAATTTCTTTTTCTCTACAAATAAAACTTCTCAGTATATTTCTTAGCCAATTATTAAATTATTTACAGTTACAACAATACATACAAATGTTTTGTAGGGTGTGTTTGTTATAACATAAACACAAAAAAGTTCACACATACATGTGTATATGTATTCCAATGCCTAGATTTTGGAGAGTTCCCCCGCACAAAACTTCCATATTTTAGAAACACTCAAATTCATATTCAAAGATGACGTGATGCTTGAAAAGCTCCTTAAAAATATGTGACTGTAACCTTGTATATAATTTTAAACTATAAACTGGATATTCTATATATGCACTTAAGGTCCAAAATGGAACACATTGGATTTCTAAAAAGAAGTGGTTAGCCCACTAGCCCATACCTCCTACCTTTAGGGTCCAGAAGACCCCAAAACTAAAACTACCTTAATAGACACCATGATAATATATTTCTAACTCTTATGTAAAAAAATGGTTCAACACTGATAGGATGCTTTAACCTTTATATGCCCTTTGTCTTCTGAATTACATATCTGTCCTTTATAAAAAATTCAAATTAAAAAAACAAAAGGAATAAGAATAAAACAAATCATTAAACAATAAATGGGTAGTCAAATTTATTTTTTCATTTGCACAATTATTTTATTTGGTCATACACACATTTGTCTGTTGTTGAAGAACTTCATTGCCATATGCAATTGCATATTGTATATAAAGCTTGTAATACACAAAAATAACAGTTCCACCACTAGACACAGAATGTGAAGTAAAAATATTACCAAATAGATTAACAATGACCACCCTAATACCCTAATGTATTCAATTGATGGCTAAGCTAAACTCCATAAAGCACGAGGTGATTGATGATGCTTGGATTTAGCACCACCGGATAAGTGATAATGAGCTCAAACTGTAGCAGCTATGGCAGCCATAGAGATGTATGAGTGTATAAGTATGTAGAAGGGGATGAGTATAAGAGGAACTAAGACAATGATGTATAGTGGTTCAGCCAATTTGGCCTACATCCACTGTGAGTGTGTGATCCACTAAGTATGGGCACTAATGGCCTTGGATACAATGCACATAACCCTCTCTCTCTCTCTCTACTGTGTGTACAAGCAGAGTTTTAGCTAGGGCTACAGTTCATGGATCGATCCCCTGTAGGGTTGTAGGTGACAAGTATATATAGGTCTTGGGGGGGTGTAGTGTACCCCCCATGTGTGCATGGTGCATGTGAATGATGATCTAGCCAATCCCTTGTTGACACCTGTAGATGCCAAATGATGACATAATATTCTCTCACGTGAGGGTGTGATTTTGTTATAACGATCTGCCACGTGTCATATGAGCCTCACGCGCACTGTTCCACGCGTCTCCCAAACCACGCGCTGTCATGATATCACCCTCGGCCTATGAGCCGAGGCCAAGGGCAAAGTTTCTTTTGGTAGTGAGCCTGACCCAATTCTGGCCTCGTACTGTCGGCCCTTCGTATTGTCGTCTGGGGCCTGGTAGAGGGTCGGCCCCTCGTACTGTCATCTAGAGCCTGGGTGGAGGGTCGGCCCCTCGTACTGTCGTTTGGAGCCTGGTGGAGGGTCGGCCCCTCGTACTGTCATCTGGAGCCTGGACGAAGGGTCGTTAAGAGATTGGTGAAGGGTCGTCCCCTCGCATGGTTGTCCATTTTGGAGGTAATCCTCATCCAAGCCGAGGATATAAACGGGTATATCAATCACCCCCTAGCCCTTAGCCATATGTGCTGTTGAGATGGCTGAGGGATAGTGTTTTAAATGAGATGCATGTATGATCAGTTAGGTGAGTGACACCTGGGTAGATACTCATTGTTGTTTCAGTTTCCAAGGTCATGGCGGCTGCGCAGTGCACTTGGGGCCTTGTGCCCTAATTATACCTTTCTTGGTAAAGGGGTCCACTCATTACCAAAGTATTTAAGAGATTTTCAAACTCTCTCTCCCCTTCTTCTTCTTCTTCGCGCCTAAGCATTCTCTCTCTAGAAACTTATCAGCTTCCATCGCCATTTGCAGCCTTCGATTCTTCCAAGTCTTAGCAACGTTTTTTTCTCTCTTTATCAGGTACTCTCTTTCACCCAGCGCTTTCTTCTGCCTTCATTTCTATTTGTTTTTTAGGGTTGTGAGGCTGCATTCTCTTTAGGTTGTGCCATAACCTTTTCCGGCGTCTTCTCCGGTAACTGGTTCTTGGGTGTTCTTGACAAAACCATTGAGTTCCTTTGTTTAATCTAAAAGTCAAACCTGGTCAATTTCCCACTTGTTTGTAGCTAAGTTAGCTGAGTTTGGTGTAATAGCTAAGTGTAGAGTCTTCCCTTTAATGCTTAGGAGGCTTTATAGCTTAGTATCTGAGTTCCCGTCCTTGAGAGAGAAGCTCTTTACCGAGATCAGACGAATAGAGGAAGAGGAAGAGAGGAGACGAGGGGCCGACCCTAATTGGGTACGACCCATCTTTCCCATTCCTCTTGCCACCATAAGACCATCTGAACCTTCTGAGTCTTGTGGGTCGTCACCTCGTCCTGCCGAGACACCCAACCCAAGTGAGATGGACGAGAGATTCTCTTCACCAACTGGTGCTGGAACTTCTGGTAGAAGGGACACATCTGACCTTAGCCCAGGCCGAGAGGCCGAGGGTACGGCCCCCTCTGAGGCTGTCCCTGTGACAACCCTGTCTCCCCATGCCTTCCAAGTGGCTTTTCCCCAGGGTCCTCCTACAGGTGACGAGGGGGAGAGAGAGCTGAGGACGAGGACGATGATACAGATGATGAGGTTGATACCTCCCACGCCTCGCCCTTTATCTCCTCTGTTAGGGATCGCGACCTCCTGATATGGAGGCATATTTATGGAGTGCCCTCCGGGGTAACTATGAGGGTTCCCTCTGAGACTGAGAGGGTTTTTGTTTGTCAATAGGGAGAGGTTGCAGTCTACGAACAAATGTTCAAGGTTGGAGTCAGGCTCCCTCTGCACCCTGCCATTGCAGATATCCTGTTTGTCCTCGGCGTTACCCCCTCTCAACTTCCCCCCAACTCTTGGAGGACGATCTTGGGCTATATTTCCTTGTGGAAGAATGCCTTCACCGACGAGCCCTCGACTGACCTATTTTTGGGCTGCTACAACATCACCTCCTCGTCCAAGCAACCTGGATATTATCACCTGGGGGAAAGGAGGTCTGAGAAGAAACTCCTCCATGTGGCACAAACTTCTAACCATGATTGGAAGAAGAGGTTTTTCTTTATCTCCGGGGAGTGGGAGCCCGTTGCCGATAGTCCGAGGGTCCCCAGGAAGTGGTCTAACCCCTCCATGAAGGCCAGGTCAGACCCTGGACTTAGTCTGGAGGAGAAGGACATCGTAGATTATTTGAGAGCACGAGGGCGAGAGGGTGAGCTTGCCAAATTTGAAGACTTGATGACCCCTCGGTTCCTTAAAGAAGCTGGTCTGAGGGTCGGCCCTCTGACTGAACTATGTGAGTTTACTGAACATTTCCTATTCTTTGCTTTTTTCCAAGTGTTTCCTCTTTAGATATGCACTTTTCTAACGTATCGTCCTCTTATCCGATCGTCCTGCAGGTACACCAGACTATCTTTGGGAAATGACGGCTCCCAGCTTGTTATCTGGACTGGCCAAGAAGAAGGGGAAGGAGCCTCAACAGGCTCCGAGGAAGACAAAGGCCACTGGGCCGACGGTGGTGGAGCCGACCACTGACAACAATAAAAGGAAGGAGCCCAAGGCTCCTGTTGAGCCTCGGCCTGATTCTCGGACGAGGGTCAGGGTCGAAGCCTCAGAGGGGACAGCCTCTTCGTCCAGCATGGGGGCCTTTTGGTCTCAAAACCTGGCACACTTGAGGGCCGACCCCTCGCCACTGATCACCAACTTAAGGGCAGCCAAGGCCTCAATGTTCTCTTCTCCTTCGGCCTCTGACTATGAGTTCTTAGCAAAGATGCCTCCTGCTAAAGTGTACGACTATAGTCTGCACTCCCTTGCACAGGTATTGGTCTTGACCCACCTCTTTAATTTCATTCTTTCAGTAACTGTTCCCTCGGCCCCTCTTGATATCTGTTCCTTTTTTATGCAGTCTGTTTGTGCCCTCACCTCAGCCACCAAGTGGATGGCCGAGAATCAGGCAAAGTTCCATGAGGCTGAAAGGGCTATTCAGCATGAGGCTGATCTTCAGTCTGAGCTTGACACTACAAGGGCCGAGTTGGAAAGTTCCAGGACTGAGCATGCAAGGATCCTGGACGAGCTGACGAGGCAGCACGAAGAGGACATTAAGGCCAGGGACGAGGACATTAAGGCCAGGGACTTGCTTATCAAGGAAAAGGACGAGGCCTTGACCAACATGGAGGCCAAGTACAAAGCTGACCTTGAAGCAGCCATTACGAAAGCCGAGGCCGATGCTGTTGAGGCTTACAAAGCTTCTGATGAGTTTCAGGGTTTCGGCCTTGAGTACCTGGAGAGGGGGATCAGGACGGCCTGTCGATGGATCGTCCTCCAATTTGGCGACGTCATCTCCTCAGTCCGTCCCTCTATTGAAGCAGTCAGTCTGGACGACCCAATAATTGCTGAGGCCCTGACTTATGTTGAATCTCAAGTACAGGCTGAGGGGGTCGGTACATCTGAGGATGAGCCGGTCGTGATTGTGGAAGAGACTTCTTTGGTAGATGTCGAAGCTCTGCCCGCCGATGTTATCCCTTAGGGTGGCTGTCTGTATCCCATACCCTCATAATGTATTTACTATTTTTGTGCTCTGTATTGTAAAACACTTGAATATTCTCTTTTATCAATACCATCGTCTCTTCCTCTACTGTCTTCCATAATTACTGTCTTCCATATTTAATTCTTTTATGGTTTGCTGTCTTCGTTAATGCTACTAACCCCTCCCTCGTCTTTTTTGAGGACCAATGTGGGGTCGTCCCCTCACGTGGCCTCGTCATAGCCGAGGGTCATAATAACCAAACATGGTTTTTAACAAAGTCTACCCTCTTCTTTCTTGAGGACAGTGGTGGGGTTGTCCCCTCCACTGGCCCTCATTATAGCCGAGGGTTCAACTCACCAAATTAATGGTTTTTAACAAAGTCTACCCTTGTCTTTCTTGAGGACAGTGGTGGGGTTGTCCCCTCCACTGGCCCTCATTATAGCCGAGGGTTCAACTTAACAAATTAATGGTATTTAACAAAGTCTACCCTCGTCTTTCTTGAGGACAGTGGTGGGGTCGTCCCCTCCACTGGCCCTCATTATAGCGGAGGGTTCAACTTACCAAATTAATGGTATTTAACAAAGTCTACCCTCGTCTTTCTTGAGGACAGTGGTGGGGTCGTCGCCTCCACTGGCCCTCATTATAGCCGAGGGTTCAACTTACCAAATTAATGGTTTTTAACAAAGTCTACCCTCGTCTTTCTTGAGGACAGTGGTGGGGTCGTCCCCTCCACTGGCCCTCATTATAGCCGAGGGTTCAACTTACCAAATTAATGATTTTTAACAAAGTCTACCCTCGTCTTTCTTGAGGACAGTGGTGGGGTCGTCCCCTCCACTGGCCCTCATAGCCGAGGGTTCAACTTACCAAATTAATGGTTTTTAATAATGTCTACCCTCGTCTTTCTTGAGGACAGTGGTGGGGTCGTCCCCTCCGCTAGCCCTCATTATAGCCGAGGGTGGTTCTCTGTAGATGTTTCCATGCGTGCTAGAACTGACAACCACAGGATGAGGGAAACACTGATATTTCTCATTAATTTTCCAAAGTGTTCTATTGGAGCAACTCTCATTACAATTATGGTCTATCAAGACCTTACAACACTACTGATAGTATTTCTTCAAATGATCTGCATTCCAGGGGTTGGAAAAAGGTTCCCCTTCTAGGTTTTCTAGTCTATAGGTCCCTAGGACAACTTCATCGATGACCCTATATGGGCCATGCCAATTAGGATGGAGCTTGTTGGGATTTTGCCAAGTCTTCTTGAGGACCAAGTCCCCCACTGCGATAGGCCTCTGTTTCACCCTCTGATTGTAAAACCTTGCGGTCCTCTGCTGGTAGGAAGCCTGCCTTATCTCAGCGTCCTCCCTCCTTTCCTCAACCAGGTCCAAGTCAAGTCTCCTTTCTTCCGCGTTTCCCTGGGGGCCGTACATTTGGACCCTATGAGTAGAAAACTCGACTTCGGTGGGGATGACGACTTCTGACCCATTAGCTAACATGAATGGGGTCTCCCCGGTAGAAGTCCTCACTGTCGTCCTGTATGCACATAGTACGGCATATAACTCCTCGACCCATCTTCCTTTTGCCTCCTCAAGCCTCTTCTTGATTCCATCTAGATTGTCCTGTTTGTTACTTCGCTTTGCCCATTGCCCTGAGGTCGGCCTGGGGTGGAGAAAAAATGTTTGATATTTACCCTCTCACAGTACTTCTGCAGAGAGGCATTCTTGAACTGCGTCCCGTTATCTGAAATGAGGGTGTTGGGCAAACCATATCTGCATATCACATTTTTCCAGATGAATTGGAAGGTCTTCTGCTCTGTAATTGTGACCATCGCTTCGGCCTCTACCCACTTTGAGAAGTAGTCAATCGCTACAATGAGGAACCGATAGTTATTGACTCCTCTTGGTAAGGGCCCTACCAGGTCAATCCCCCACACTGCGAACGGCCACGGAGATGTAATGGAGGTAAGAGGCTGATGGGGTTGATGAGGGATGGTAGCAAATCTTTGGCATTTATCACACTTTTTTTACATATGCTGCGGCATCTTTCCCCAAGGTCGGCCACCAGTAGCCTTGGGTGATCACCCTCTTCGCTAAGGATCTGCCCCCGATATGGCTTGAGCACGATCCTTCGTGCACATCTTGCAAAATGGAAGGGACTTCTGAGGGATGCACACACCTAAGTAAGGGGAGCAAAAACCCCTTTTTGTACAAGGTGTCTCCGATGACAATGAATTTTGCAGCCCTGTACCTCAACTTCTTCCTTTCTTGCCTTGCTTCTGGCATCTCACCCTCTTTAATGTATCTGATCAGGGGGTCCATCCACGAAGTTTTTTGAGAAACATTTAGGCAATTACCAAGTGTTCCCTCAGCATCCTCAATAGTTGGCTGAAGCAAAATTTCCACTGGGACCGTCCTCCTGATGTCTGTCCTAGTCGCTGAGGCCAATCTCGCAAGGGCATCAACACGGCCGTTATCTAGCCTAGGTATCCTCTTTAATTTTACTTCTCTGAAGCCTTTCAATAGTGACCTCACCTTCTCGAGGTATCTAGCCATTCTCTCGTCCTTAGCCTCGTAGGCCCCTAGTATCTGATTCACCACTAGCCTTGAATCACTATGGACCAGAATCTGGCCGACACTAAGAGACTTGGCCAAGGAGAGGCCTGCTATAAGGCCTCATATTCAGCCTCGTTATTGGAGGCTTTGAAGTTGAACCTCAGGGCATATTCGACGTCTGTGCCATCGGGTGCTAATAGTATCAGTCCAGCCCCACTTCCACTGTCACAGGAGGACCCGTCAACGAAGAGGCTCCACTGAGTCTTTCCCTCTAAAAAATTTCCCTCAGAGAGGTACCCCTGTCTAAAGATGTATTTTCCCTCCTCGTTTTCAGTCGCTTTCTTTCTAGCAGTGCCTGTCTCGGCCCTATCTGCGGGTGTGTCGGCGGGTCTGTCTTCTGTATCCGTCATCCCAAGGGTCTCACCTTTGACATCATCATATTCCCAAGTGAACTCAGCCACGAAGTCTGCCAATGCCTGCCCCTTAATGGCAGACCTAGGTTGATACACAATGTCAAACTCCCCCAGCTCTATAGCCCAGGCCATCAACCTACCTGGTTTTTCTGGCTTGTATAGGACCTGCCTAAGAGGAGAGTCGGTCAGGATGACCATTGTATGGGATTGGAAGTACAGCTTCATCTTCCTCGAGGCATGGATCAAGGCGTAGGCCAACTTCTCCAACCTCGGGTATCTTTGCTCTGCCCCCTGGAGTGCCTTGCTGTTAAAATACACAGGCTTCTGTATTCCGTCTTCGTCTTTCACAATGGCTGCGCTGATGGCCGACTCTGAGACGACGAGGTACACATAAAGTCGTTCACCCAACACGGGTCGGGACAGCAGCAAGGGAGACCCTAAGTATGATTTTAGCTCCTTTAAAGCCTCATCACACTCTTCACTCCATTCAAAGGCCTTCCTAAGGATCTTGAAGAATGATAAACACCTATCTGTGGCCCTTGACACAAATCTGTTCAGGGCAGCCACTCTCCCTGTAAGCCTCTTAACGTCTTTAATGGATTTGGGGGTCTTCATCTCAATAAGGGCCTTTATCTTTTCAGGATTGGCCTCGATGCCTCTTTGATTGACAATGAACCCTAGGAACTTCCCTGCCCTGACCCCGAAGACGCATTTGGCCGGGTTAAGCTTCATCTGGTATTTGTCCATCGTATTAAAGGTCCTCTCCAGGTCTGCCACATGATCCTCTGCCTTTAAACTCTTGGTTCGCATGTCATCCACGTAGACCTCCATGGACTTCCCAATTTGGTCTTCGAACATTTTGTTTACGAGGCGCTGGTACGTTGCCCCCGCAATTTTTAGACCAAAGGGCATGACCCTATAGCAGTATGTCCCCTTATCAGTGATGAAGGCAATCCTCTCTGAGTCTTCAGGGTTCATGAAGATCTGGTTGTACCCTGAGTAGGCATCCATAAAACTCATGAGCTCATAGCCTTCAGTAGCGTCTACCATCTGGTCAATGCGGGGGAGAGGGAAGCTGTCTTTGGGGCAGTGCTTGTTGAGATCTGTGAAGTCCACACACATTCGCCACTTCTCGTTGGCCTTTGGGACAATGACTGCATTGGACAACCATTCAGGGTAGATGACCTCTCTGATAAATTCAGCGTCTTCTAATTTTTTGACCTCATCCCTGATGACCTCGTACTTCTCTCTAGAGTAAATCCTCCTTTTCTGCTTTACCGGCTTCACTCCCTCTACTACATTGAGCTTGTGGCACATGATTTTAGGGTCGATCCCCGACATATCTACATGACTCCACGCGAAGACGCTTCGTCTTCTCCTTAACAGTTTGATGAGGTCTTCCTTGATATTGGGCTTCAGAGACTTGCCAACTTGGACGGTTTTTCCCGGGTCATCCTCATCGAGGATGATGGGTTCTACCTCCTCGGCGGCCTCTCCTTTTTTGAGCTTCGTCTCGTCCCTGGGGTCTAGGGTATCAATGTTGTAAGTGGCTGTAGCCCTCTTGTGTGCCTCCCTTTCTTCAGCAGAGTTGTAGTAACATTCTCTCGCTGCCGTCTGGTCTCCCTGAACTTCCCCCACCCCGTAAGAGGTTGGAAATTTGATCATCTGATGGACCGTAGAGGGCACGGCCTCAAACCCCTTGAGGTCCACACGCCCCAGTATGATGTTGTAGGCCGAAAACACCTGCTCATCCATCACAAAGAAACTGACCTTCTTGGTGAGCCATCTCGGCCACTCGTCCCCCATCCTCACATCAGCCTCATATACCCCAAGGGGGTGAACCTTTTCCCCACTGAACCCAATCAATGGATGATGGTAGGGTACGAGTCTAGCACGGCTGAGACCAAGGCTTTGAAGCATGGACAAAACATCACATTTGCAGAACTACCCCCATCTACCAAGATCCTCGGCACTTCGCATCCGTGCACCCTGGTAGTGATGACGAGAGGTCATCGTGTGGGGCCAATAGGTCTTTGAAGTCCATTCTTGAAAATCCCACTATCAGTGTGTCCATATCAACCTTCTTCCTTTTTTATGACTTGACCTCCAGGGAAGTCGCGTGTACCGTCTTCGTCACTGCCTTGGCCTCAGCCACATGGGCCTTCCTGTCGGCGACCTCAGACCCTCCTCCTGCAAGACCCCCGGAGATCATTCCCACTCCGAGCGAGATCATATTAAGCCTCTTGACAGGGCCGTGGTCGTCTCTCGGCGGGAGGTTAGGGTCGTCCTCATCATCAGAAGGGTCGTCCCCTCTTTTTTGAGGGCCTTCTCTGCATGCATCGCCTCGCTTCTTTCTGGGGTCGTCCCCTCGGCCCCTCTTGAAGGCCCCTTTATCGACGTACTTTATGAGCTTCCCTTCTTTCATCATCTTCTCAATCTCGTCTTTCAGAGAAAAGCATTTCTCCGTTACGTGGTCGTGGTCTTGGTGAAACTCACACCACATGTTCTTATTCCTCTTATCGGGGGCTACCCTCAGCTTCTTAGGCCACTTCAGGGATCGGTCACTCTTAATCTCATTGAGAATCTATTTAAAGCTGACCGTCAGAGGGGTGTACCCCGCGAACTTGTCATCCGAGGACCTCTTCTTCCCCTCTTTGTTCTTCTTAGGGTATTTACTCCCATTAGCACCTCCTCTTTCGTCTTCATATTTTGCAGCCATCGCCTCTTCGGCGTTCATCACCTTTCCTGCTGTCGACAATAGTTCGGCCATCGTCCTCGGAGGGTCTTCGGCAAGCTTCCATAACAGCTTCCCCTTTTGGAGTCCTCCAATCAGGGCTGTCATAGATATGCTCTCCTCATAGTCTTCCACCTCCAGCTTCTCCTTATTGAATCTGGCTATATAGTCTCTCAGACTCTCACTCTTCCCCTGCTTGACATAGAGCAGGTGGGTGGTCTTCTTCTATGGCCTCACCCCAAAGCAGAAATTATGGATGAACAGGTTTGCCAACTGCTTAAAGTTTCCAATGGAATTTTTTGGAAGAGACGTGTACCAGACATGCGCAACCCCTGTCAAGGTACCAGAGAAGGCACGAAACCTCATCTCATCTGAGATAGAGTATATGTCTGCCGCCGACTGATACATCTACACATGGTGGACGGGGTTGGTGCTCCCATCATACCTTGGGGTGACCACAGGTGGTTTGAACTTTGACGGCGTGGGGAAGTTGACTATCTTTGCCATGAAGGGAGAGCTTATGGTGTATCCCCTCTGAAGAGGGTCTCGGATCTTCAATATATCACCAATCTTATCCTCTAACCGCTGGATTGAGTCATTCCAGGGCCTCACAGGGTCGGCCTGGCCGATGTTATCCCCTGCCGCCTCTCCGAGGTGGACGGAGGGTTCTGCTGTAGCAGGCCTGTGTCGACTGTTCACTTCCCTTTGGTCGTCATCTCCTCCTCGGGGTCGGCCGTCTGCTGCCTCCCCCTGGATCTCGTGGCGCTTCTTGGCCTGGACAACTGTTCCCTCAGGTCATTTACTGGGCCTAGCCTCTCAAAGGCCGACCCCCTGCTCAAGCGATCAAAAGCGGAGCCTCTTGGGCGATCATCAGGGTTTGGTCTCCCGTACTTTCCCCTACTGTCCTGGAGGGGTCGCATAGTGTTGCTGGAGACCTCGTAAGGTTCCCAGCACTCTATAGGAGCTTCCTCTCCCTCCAGATCTCCATACCTATCCTCAGGGCAAGGGTTTTCTTGCCTCCCCAGGCATAGACGCCGGGGGTCAGCAACATCCCTACGCCGCTGAGGGGGTGGCAGGTCTTTGCGTGGTGCCTGGGGTGGTCCCCTGGCCTCATGCTGCCCTGGAGCTGCTGCCGGAGTAATCATCTCAGGTGAAACCCCTGGTGCTCTTAGTATGTTCTGGCTTAGAGCTGTGAACTGCTCTTGCATCATCCGCTGGCTTGCTGCCAGAGACTTTAGGGCTGCCGCCACATCAGCCATCTCAAACTGAGGCGGCGGCTGACTGGAACTGGGTCTTCCCCCCTCATCCGGCGGGGGAAGTGGTGGTGGTGGCATCTCAGGTGCCATGTGCTTGAGCTATGAGAAGAAAATACTGGTGAGCTTGGGAACCTTAATGGGTCTCTTTCAATGGTGAAACACCTCCTCTCAGGGGGAGCGTTGGTTCACCACCAGAGTGCCCAGTGAGGTCAAGCTGTACAAAGGAAGAGATGTCTTCTCGTTCCCACAGATGGCGCCAAACTGATGATGCTTGGATTTAGCACCACCGGATAAGTGATAATGAGATCAAACTGTAGCAGCTATGGCAGCCATAGAGATGTATGAGTGTATAAGTATGTAGAAGGGGATGAGTATAAGAGGAACTAAGACAATGATGTATAGTGGTTCAGCCAATTTGGCCTACATCCACTGTGAGTGTGTGATCCACTAAGTATGGGCACTAATGGCCTTGGATACAATGCACATAACCCTCTCTCTCTCTCTATTGTGTGTACAAGCAGAGTTTTAGCTAGGGCTACAGTTCATGGATCGATCCCCTGTAGGGTTGTAGGTGACAAGTATATATAGGTCTTGGGGGGGTGTAGTGTACCCCCCAAGTGTGCATGGTGCATGTGAATGATGATTTAGCCAATCCCCTGTTGACACCTGTAGATGCCAAATGATGACATAATATTCCCTCACGTGAGGGTGTGATTTTGTTATAACGATCTGCCACGTGTCATATGAGCCTCACGGCACTGTTCCACGCGTCTCCCAAACCACGTGTTGTCATGATATCACCCTCGGCCTATGAGCCGAGGCCGAGGGCAAAGTTTCTTTCGGTAGTGAGCCTGGCCCAATTCTGGCCTCGTACTGTCGGCCCCTCGTACTGTCGTCTGGGGCCTGGTAGAGGGTCGGCCCCTCGTACTGTCGTCTGGAGCCTGGGTGGAGGGTCGGCCCCTCGTACTGTCGTCTGGAGCCTGGTGGAGGGTCGGCCCCTCGTACTGTCGTCTGGAGCCTGGGCGAAGGGTCGTTAAGAGATTGGTGAAGGTTCGGCCCCTCGCATGGTCGTCCGTTTTGGAGGTAATCCTCATCCAAGCCGAGGATATAAACGGGTATATCAGTGATGCATATATATATGTGATGCATATATATATATATATATATATATATATATATATATATATATAGAGAGAGAGAGAGAGAGAGAGAGATATTAAATTACACGACAGAAAACACTATTACATTTACCGGACAAGGAACACTAATAAGTTTCAGTGAGGATTTCAACATAAAATTATTAGTGTACACAATCTTAAGGAAAATAGTAGGTTGCATCATCCGGCAGTTGTATCAGCCAGTCCTTCCCCATCGCACGTATAGAGAAGAATGTTACAAGTCCGAAATGATCTTGAGCAACAATTGCTTAGGATTTTTGGGAAAGGAGAGTGCACTTTTTGCTATGAAGAAGCCTAATCTACAACTCCATGTGCAGAAGAAAGGATGGAAATCCAAAGACTTATGGTAATGAGTGGGATTGGTCTCAGTTGAATTTTTACGTTAAGAACACGGATGTAGTTTTTATAGAAACGAAAATGACTTGAATGAAAAAGGTTGACACCCTTATTTGAAAAGGTAATTCGTCAGGTAAACTCAAAATTAGAAATGTTTGGGAGTTATTTACACAAAGAAATATTTTTAGACTTGCGGATCGATTTTCACCATATGTAGGGGTAAGGCTGGAGGTCACATGTCCGAGTCGCGAAAATAACCTCTCTGCATACATATGTAGGGGTAAGGTTGCGTATATCTACCCCCCTAGTACCCCGCAGTGTCCGGAGTCTCATACACTGGGTTTGTCCTTTTTTAATTCCTAAAAAATGTTGATCTTTATATGGCAATTGATGGATGAAAAATTAATTTGGATGGTTGTACTACGAAGGCGGTGTCAGAATAGCTTTGAAGTGTAATTGTTGTAGAAATGGGGATATGGAGGACACTCATCATGTTTAATCTACAGGTGAACTTACTACCTTTGCTTGGGAGTACTTGGGGATAACCTGTGGTGTGACAGTTGCTGCCTGTTACTTGAACCTAAAACTTAACTCTTGGCGGTTGGTTGATTACAAGGCTCAAACTATTCAATTTATATATACAATAATCCATGTTGATATTTGTCGTGTTTATGGCTGGCGTGGAAAGAATTGTCATATTTGACAATCTTGTTTGGTTCTCATCTAAAACAGTAGATACAGTGATGGTTACATCCAAGATATTTTTATCTTTATCTGACAGCCAGGTTCTCACATGGAGGAACAAAATGAGAGTTAGACCTATTATGGCTGAGGAAGCCTAGAAAGACTCGAATGAAAATCATCACAAAAAATGGGTGAAGATTTGCAGAGGATGGTTTAAGCTATATAGCAATGTTTGTGCTTATGAAAATTCGTTGCGCCTAGTGTGGGGAGAGGTCAAATTCGTGAAGAAATGGGACCTTAAGGTGGCATTTGTGCAATTTTATGGAAAAGGATCCAACATGAAAGGTGAAACTCTAGACTTATACGAAGGTATTCTAACTGCCAAGAGACATAATATAGAACACCTTCACATTAAGTCGTTTTAAAAATTATAATTGATATTTTAAAGGAAATATTCATCCTCTTGGCATATTTATCGTACTTTATTGCTCAAGTTAAACATATCGTATTAGATACGGCTTGTGTCACTTCGCACACATCCATGAAATCAACACTCCAGCATACTATTAGCACATTGCAATTGTATCACGAAAATATACTGAGATTGCATAGATAGAAGTTTAGTCAATTTTAAATTGTATAAGTAAGGGTATATCCTCCTTCCTCGTATTAACCGGTGGAAAATTTGTTTCAATAAAAATTTTCAAAGATCTTTAGAGATTGACCCACTTCTAAAAAAAAGTAAGTCCTTTTTTCTTATGGAATCAGATATGATCCCAAGAACTCAACAACATGTGTAAGAAAAACTAGGTGCAAAGATATTAAGATTGTTAACACGTTGAAGCAGAAAAATACAAAACTTGATAACTGATTATAGTAGTACTATAATAGTTGTGCTTGCTCAAAGTCGATCTTCCAAAACTGCTTATGATGCTATAGACAAATCTCCTTAGTGTAAAAAATTGATAAAGCATTCTCAACTCAACAAAGCCTTTTCCCAATTATATTGCTAAAGCATTCTTTGGCAAAAATAACAACTATTTGGTTAGTAACTAAGAAGGGCACCAAAAAGGCACTTGTAGAAAATAAAAACAAAAAAAAATTCCACTAATATTAACCTCTCAAAGTGATTTCAGATAATGAGAACTGAAAAGGACACGATTAAATTTTGCAACCACTTTAAGAATTCAAATGATAATAGTTCAACTTTAAGGTCACTGGAATTGGTCGAAAAATTATTGCATGTGGCCATTTTTTTACATAAAATTTGTATCTAATATTTTTAATTAATTCCTCGATTTGTTGTATATAGCTAGTAAGACGGTGGAAGAAAAGCAAAGGTATGTGATTTGACACATCGAGATTTTTTGGATGATATTTTGGAAAGAAAAGGGAGGAGATGGGGGAATTGGACTGAAGCGTGTGAAAGGTCAGCTACTTTTTCAGTATTTGTTAATAAAGACCAAGAGGACTTTCTAAAGCTTCAAGAGGAATTAGGAAAACGGATTCTCTTATCTTCATTTGTTTGAGAAAAAAATCAATTCTATTGTTCGCAATGAGTTTATGACCAAAAAAAATAAACCAAGAGAAATCTAAAGCAATGAGATGAGCCGAAGAAGTTGGAGATAAAAGATCGTACCCAATGCACAAGGCTACCGCTTCACTGCAGGATCTGGGAAAGATAGATGTCGGCTCGCCTTACCCCCATATTATTTTATAATATGAAGAGACCACTCCCAAATCTCAAACCCGTGACCAATCATAGTTTGGGAGAGGGAACTTGCCATCGCTCCAAGGTACGACTCTCTAGTAACATTATCTCCAATCGTAGATCGAAGATAATGATACTTAAATGAAAAAGAAGAGAAAAAATAAAAGGTAATATACAATATTGACAAGGTCTACAATGGTACATACGTGCACGGGCGGGGATGATGATGTAACTAAACCTCAACTTATTATAATTCAGCAAAACTAAATGGGTAGATGTTTAACAAATTTATGTAATTAAAACATATTTATGAGTCTGATAATTGTAACTTATTGATATTGTAATTAGTTTGGCACGGACCTGTCAATCATCTACAATTCATCTCTTTCAAATAATTCTATAATTCTATAATTTGTTGGTTTTTGAATCCGTGTCAAACTCAGTAACCAAAAATAATTTTTCGATGACTCGTTGAATTGACTATAATTCAATCCTTTATTGGTCCAAATACTAGCCCTGTCCAGCATATTGTGCCACTACCCAATGAATCCGGCCAAGTACTAAGACTTGGACTGTTTTTAAAGTGTTAATTGCAAACTAACAAGAGGATTGCACTTATTAATGTCACATAAGTAAATAAAATTATGCATTTAAAGTAAAATACCTATAAACTTGCAAGTAAGGCATCACTAATCTCAAGGGCATTTCCCATTGCCACATTCACAACACCCTGAATGATATTCAATAAATTCCCTAACAAATTATAGAGATCCACCTCAATAATATTACCCATAAGCATAAGGCATCAACTTAACATACAAGCCCCTGTACAGATCTTAAAATGCATATGCATTACCGTTAAGGAATTAGCAATTGAGATTTTGTACTAACGATAAAATCCATGGTGGTTCAATGACGGTTCTGACCTCTAAGATACGATAAATCAGATGAATAGTGACTTCCCCTGATACTAATTAAGAGAGTTTTAGCTCCAAAAGGCCCAAGGCGAGCCTTAAGGACAAGTTATATTGCGCCTTTTTACACATAACATAATGAAGAAACTTGATCCATGTAGCCATCGACCCTAGTAATTCGAAAAAAGCCTTGTTCAATTGAGTCGAGTTTCTGCATAATATATAGCATAAATACTGATGGAATTTCCACCTTGAAGGGGGAGATCAGTTGTCGCTTACGACAACAAATGGTAAAACGACCTCTGTTTTGGGTAGTATTTCGTTTCTTAAACACATTGTCATTCTCTTCAAACAAATAAATGTATATTACCCCAAATAAATACATATTGTGAAAAAAATAAATGTATGAAAGACTTAATGGAAGGAACCGGTGTCGTATACAATTACAATGAGAATTTGGCATGAAACATTTCAATTCACTACCACGAGCTCTTTCCATCTTTAACTGTTAAAGTTTTTATGCGGGTAGGCATTTATTTGTATATGTTTTGCGAACACGACTACTCTCTCTTCGACTACAGCATTAGTCATAACTGGTGAAGGTAATATTGCGTATAACGTTTTCGACCTTTCTTTTGTAAGCAATTTTTTTTTTATTTTCCATTTTGTTTCAACGAACGAGAACACATAATATGATTTGGTTTTCCTTTTCTGTGTAACATGTGTTGCATCCACATTGCCCACGGTGACATAAATCATTAGATTCAAGGCCTTCAAACAAAATATTAAAAAAATGAGATTTTGTAAGCCTGGTTCTTCCCTCCATAATCGATATATATTATTCTACTCTGAAAATCTTCTTCTTGTCCTTGATAACATCTCTTTTATCCCCCCAAAAAAATACTTCAACAAATTGTTTAGTCCATATAATATTAGACAAGACAACTGAAATTTACAAAAAATCTATTGTTAATAGCTCACAACCCCTATTTAAGCCAATGATCCCTACAACACTAGTATATAAGTAATATAACCCTTTAGCATTCCCTTAACCTTTCATTTCAGGCCCTTCTTCAAAAGCTTAATTTTCACAAGCTCCTTTCCAGGCTTGTGTTTGGAACAAACGATGCATCAATGGTGAACACGGTCGGACCTCAACTTCAGATCCTCTTTCGTCGTTGACCAAGACTACTATTTTCGGCATGGTTCAAAGTCTCGGTATCGGTTCCGGTATCGAACACCTGATTTTCAATTCGGTCGCGGTATCGGGCAATACGCAAAGATACGCTATTTAGAGCGCAAAAAAATATGAAAAAATATAGAAAATTTTAAAAAAATAAGAGTAACAATGTGGACCAATTAGATACGTCCAAACCATCATTTAATATGCATTGTATTATACAATTAGTTATACTGAAGTGCGACGGACTTAACATTAATTTTTTTTAAAGTTACTTAAACTCTCTAAGTAATTACGTACTAATGACTAATTGTTGATTTTAATTTATGTAAGTAGAAGAGGATGTTTTTATCTTCATGGACGAGACTAGACTTATGGATATTCCTTTTCTCCCAATCTTTTTCTCTTCCATTTTTAGACATCATTATGGGATATTTTGTTCGGATATTTTGTTCTAAGTTCAAATATTTGTATGTAAGGTGAATGTTATTAGCTTTGTATTAGTGACATTTTAATTTTATTACAATTGTTTAATTTAATCTTAGTGTGTAAAATGTAAGAACTTATATAGGTGGTGTTTTTGTAAATGTTAGAATATATTTTCAACAACAAAGAAATATGGTATAAAAATAAAATCTATCAAAAATAAAAGAAAATGTCACAATGTTCAAATAATGACACAAAAAAAATTTCCATATTACTCGGGAAAATTATATAATGTCAACAATTTTCTCAGCATTTCTTATTTTTTTGTACAAAATTTTTTTTCCCCGCATTTAAATCGGTTATCTCGGCCAATATCTCGCTAAGACATCTCGATTCAGTGTTTTTTTTAAACGTCTCTCGGTAGCGTATCTCCACCCACCGATACCGAGTTGACTCGGCCGATACTTTGAACTATGAGTTTCGGTTATTGAATCCACTGTTCATCCCTAGTATTTTGGTCCCTACCCCAAGTTTTGGGGTTTAATAGAGGTTGAAATCATGAAACGAGAGAGTTGATTGGTCGATGTTGCACCTTTTAAGGAAGTAATCCCTAGATGAGAATGACGTTGGTGAGATGCGGGTGACCCCCTGAGGGCTTTTATCGTGGTAGGGATGTCGTTCCGACAGTCCCATTGGTTGTGTTCTTTTGTGCCTCTATTGCCTCGTTCGGAATTATAACGTCCACAGTATCAAAGGACCCGACAATACTTGTGATAGACTTTTCTTAATTATGAGCCATTGGGTGGTCAACGACATCCCCTAAAGGTATCACTCCTCTTCCCTATAATTGTGCGTGAATCCAAAGGTCATCTCAATTCACTCGGTGTACAATATGTTCCACACACGTGCATTTACTTTGACACTATTTTCTAACAAAACAAACTTATACGATGACATAATGCATATATATATACATATAATTTATCAATGTTTAATGAAAATTTGAAGACGTGGCAAGTCTTAAACAAACCTATCTATCCCAAATAATAATAATATCTTCCAAAGTACCCGGTCAAGAAATCTAGTGTTATAAAAAATTATAGATATAAGAATATAAAACACACTTCCGTGCATATAAAGACACATATATTTGCAAAATATTTAGTTGTAACAAGTCTTCATACAGAGCGCGAAATGAAAAATAGAGCATATTCTTTTTTTGCAGTTATCTTGACTGTGACAAAGCAGCACTTCATTAATTTTGCAGATCTAAATGCAACTCTCCTCTAGTATTCAAAATTGCATTGATAATTTGAACTTCCTCCAATAAAAAAAAATATTAAAAAATTGACGTGTCACATAATAAGGGAACTCTCATGAGATCACAGTAAAGGGAAAACATACCTCTTTTGGTAGATAAATAATGAGATTCACATATACGATAAATAGCAGTTCGAAATTTAGTGAATTCTCATAATGGTTTACAAGAAAACAAAACCATTAAAACATGTAATATAAGCATAATTGTAATACCCCGTATTTTTATGGCTTTTAATTATGAGGTAAATTAAATGGAATTGTTCTTAATTATAAAATGATTAATTAGAAAATTAATTATTGGAAAATTAATTCGGATTTAAATGCTAACGGGATGAGAGTTGGTATTTGGTTATTATTACTATGTTGTTGAATATTACTGAGTGATTATGGTAATATGTGATCATTGGATTTATTAAAAAAATGTCGTGACTTGAAAATACGACAGTTTCGGTAATTTAGTTGGGACGCGCGTGTCAGTCGTGTCAAGACCCAATTTAATGGATTTAAAAGTATTTTATTTTTATGTCATCCGTATGAGATTTTTGACTACGCCAACATGTTCAGAAGGGTCGAGATAGTCAGAAAACACTATCCGGGGGTTTAGTTTGGGTCTTGGGACATTTTTAGGCCAAACCGGCAACCCAGAAGGGTATTTTGGTAATTTCAAAAATTAAGGAATTAAGACCCACGATTTTTAGTGTTGATTTATTTATTTTTGGTTAGTCTATTAGGGCCATTATCAGCTAAAAACAAATAGTGGAGTTACGTGAGTTAGAGGAGAGGTTACAAAAAGTCCCCAAACCAAAACCATCACCCACCACCACCAATTTGGACAGAATTGTGACCGGAAAGAAGAGAGGACCAGCCCTTGAACAACAACAATGAATCAGAATATCAGATTTACAGGCAAGTGATTTATCTTGCAAATATTCAAACCATATACTTTACATGTTTTTATAGAATTGAAGATTTCTCATAAATAATGAAAGTCTGCAACTACAACCTCTAAGTAAGAATGGGCAACATGCCCTAACTGATACAATTGACTCTGAAGGAATCAAGAATAAAATGAGAACGTCTACTACCAAGATCCTGTAACTTTCACAGCAGCTACAACACGCGATCATAATGGAACTCCTAAGCTTGGTGTCCCTATGGCTGGGCACCTAAAAGGTTTTTACAGAACAAAAATAGATTTGGAGGAAAATGGGTCAGAGCCCGATGTGAAAACAATTTAAAAGTTTAGCAAGTGACTTAAATTACAACTAAACATCACATATTATAAACATGTTAGTTGCGTACTCTCACATGAGTTTCTTATCTCTCAACTACTATGCACGCCTAACGTATGCCTTTAACCCATCCTAGATATGCCAATATCTAACTAGTTTGTACCACTCCTGCCTTCTCATTCTAACATAGAGTATCTACTCATAATACCCAATTAAGACATATTTATAACCCATGTTCACATTCATTAAATTACTTATCTCAAGTGTTAATTAAATTCTCATACTTAACCCATTCAAATATCTTAGTTGTTCACATCTACTAAGCAACAATGAACCAGTCACAAGTACATAAGTATATCACTCTCAATACATAAATACATATATGGAACCCCTAGGCTAAGCTGCGGTGCATGCATACTCTGCTATCAAATCCATGTACATCATGTACGTAAGGATCACGTGTTCCGAATCTCTCAGGAACCGTTAAATACAAATCACAAATATTGGAGGCGAACAAAGTTCACATACCCATGGGTCATGCACATACCTACGCTCCCAAGGTCAGCTGACTTATCAACTCACAAATAAGTCATTCACAGTACTATGTCCTTAAGGTACCAGTCTAAATCCTCCCGAAGGCACACAAGGATAAGAGGGTCCTTTTCCAAAATAAAACTAACCTCCGGCGATAGCAAGTATGTAGGTATGTCATACACATAAGAAATTCATACACTAGGCATTCACACAACCTAAGTAATCATATATCAATATAGATGTTCACACATTTCATCTAGTTAGTCTCGTACGTAGTAAGTTTACCCCGAACGTTACAAATAATATAAATTCCGTTTGATAACTCTCTCGTTGTATCAATTTGGGTACTTAAAAAGGTTATTAGGTTTCTTATTAAATTCTTATGTTATCTCTGAACTTAAAGTCACTCCATTCCTTCCCTTAACCTTACATCATCATAAATTCCCATTTTATTTTCAATTCAAGCGCTCTCTACTCGTACCTCACTCGGTTGACCCTCATAAGCAATATCAATCAATTCCTCAAGTTGTACCATTCTTCGATAATAATTAATACCCTACGGACCTTATCTAAGTCCCACATATTATATTACTCACCCTAATAATCAACATTGACTTTGGAATAATCCTTAAACCTTAAAGAGAAACAATTACCAAAATTCAGCAGGGGTCGATCGATCGATGAAAAGGTCGATCGACATTCTTGAGTCGATCGGTCGATCAAACATGTATCAGCCCAGAAATTCTTAACAGTTACGGGTTTCCATATTTTTAAAATTATTAATAATCATACCAACATCCAAAACTCATAATTAAGTATACTAATTATCCTACTAACATAGTTACATCACTTCCCACGTTTTAGATTCATCAAATCGACCTATAACATCAATTACTTGGATCAATTTACCCAATTTTCACATAAAACCCTAGTTTTCCTATTTCTTCAAGAACATCCCATAATCCAATCAAATTTCAAAATTCTTTACCCATAAATCTAAATTCGTAGTTGTTATCATCTCCAACATAAACCTACATGCAAGTCATACCCAGATTACGATTTTAAACCATTCAAATCCATTCAATTTTCATTATTTATGAGAAATCTTTAATTATATAAAAACATGTAAAGTATATGCTTTGAATCTTTACAAGATAAATCACTTGCATGTTAATCTGATATTCTGATCCGCTGTTGTTGTTCAAGGGTTGGTCCTCTCTTCTTTCCAGTCACAATTCCGTCCAAATTGGTGGTGGTGGGTGGTGGTTTTGGTTTGGGGACTTTTTGTAACCTCTCCTCTAACTCACGTAACTCTTCTCTTTGTTTTTGTTCTGATAATGGCCCTAATAGCCTAACAAAAAATAAATAAATCAACACTAAAAATCGTGGGTCTTAATTCCTTAATTTTTGAAATTACTAAAATACCCTTCCGGGTTGCCGGTTTGGCCTAAAAATGCCCCGGGATCCAAACTAAACCCCCGGCTAGTGTTTTCTGACTATCTCGACCCTTCCGGACACGTTGGCTTACTAAAAAAGCTCATACGGATGACATAAAAATAAAATACTTTTAAATCCATTAAATTGGGTCTTGACACGACTAACACGCGCGTCCCAACTAAATTACCGAAACTGTCGTATTTTCAACTCACGACATTTTTTTAATAAATCCAATGATCACATATTACCATAATCACTCAGTAATATTCAACAACATAATAATAATAATAACCAAATACTAACTCTCTTCCCGTTAGCATTTAAATCCGAATTAATTTTTTAATAATTAATTTTCTAATTAATTATCCCATAATTAAGAACAATTCCATTTAATTTACCTCATAATTAAAAGCGATAAAAATACGGGGTATTACATACTTCCCCCCTAATAACGGAATTTTGTCCCGAAATTCAAAAAGTAAGGCATACCTAGAAAAATTAGGTATCCTCCCGTACTCAAAACAAAATATAAAGAAAGGCCCAATCATTAAAGCCCTAGCTTCACAACAAGTTTGTTTAATAGTCTTGATACTTTATCAGATTACACTTCAATAAATGCACGCCACGTTGTGCTTTTACTAAAGGACATTCGAATAAAAATAGCCTATTCTTTGCCGCATTATCTCAATATCATTGTGAGTCCGCACCTCACTACGCATTAACTCCCGCGTTTATCAAAATATCAAACTCCCATCCTGGAAGAAATCAATAACACATCTGACTACTCTTTCCCGTTCTTTGAATCTTTGTTCCCGGTGTTGATGGTTTATTAAATAAATTCTTGTTTTACTTGTTGACTTAATTAATAAAATTTGGCATCACTCTTTTTAAATATTAGGTGGCTAGTAATTAATTAAATATTTTTGACAGTGATGCTAAGACTGAACCAACTTGATATTCTGTATTAATTTAATAAAGGAGTAGCTACCTGCTATTTAATTAGACAGGGTGTCACAATAATGTCATAACTCAAAATTGGTGCTCTATTTCTCATATTGGTATTATGTAATGGTGCTATGTGTACTTTCGGGAAAGTTTTTAAGGGGAAGTTCATTAATGAGTGATTATAAGAATTCTATAAAGGTAAGATTTCTTCTCAAATTATCACATAACCATTTGAATTTTCATCAATTACAAGGGAACCCCCCCTCCCCCCCAGTATAGTAGGTGGCCATTTTTGTACCAATAGTAGTGTGCTTAAGGGGTAGTCATTAATCAATGCTTATGAGAATTATATAATGGCAAGGCATTTGAACTTCCATCAACTCAAATGTGGTGGCCCAATAATAACCATTTAAGATCTATTTTACCTCAAGTATTTCTAAGATTAAACTAGCAAGTAAAAAAGCTAAAAAGATGCGATTTTTTAAGCAAAAGGCTCAAATGAGCATCTAAATATATTAATCAAATTGAAAATACATAGTAAGAATAAGAACAGATAAAAGAACCAGGTGCACATTATCACTAGACATAGTTAGATCCCAACTAGATTGGCACGATCCAAAACATCTATCATATAAGCACCCTATCAGCCTCACAACCAACGACTCATAAAAGAAAATCCATATGAACCATGATTTTATTACTCCAACAAGGATAAATGCAAAACAGAAACTCATTTCTTCTCAGATGAATATTGCAGGAATTTGACAGGAATTTGATTGAAGCCCCTTTGCACCATCTCAACATTATTGGGAGGAATTTGATCCCGCCAGGCTCTGGAGCTATACTGTAATCCCAAATTAGGAACTTCATTTATCTCAATTCTCATCGATAAACACAAACCAAAGTACTTCCGCATCTCACCCGCCTAATAAAATACCGAGCGATCACTCCTATATCAAATTAAAATAGGAGTCTCATATGGTTCATTCTTAGCATCACTGTCGAAAACCAATTTAATTACTAATATACTATTAGGATGTCGTCAAATTTTAAAATAACTAATCTTTTTAACCAAAACATTCTAATAAAATAATTACAACAATTGTATGCAATAACTGAAATGAAATGAAGTAATCGAACACTCGGTATAAAATAATACAACCAAATCGAATGCCGCACAAAAAGGCGATGGAAGAATAACTGCATACAGTTGGGCCATCAGCCCGAATATATCTACAATACCTCCTATCTAGATCTCAATGATAGAAGCGTCTACAATCAACCTGCTTGCATCTACAGCTGCTGCAACAAACGTCTGACTCGAAGTTATCATCATCCAGGCGTCCCTGTGTCTGGACACCTATATATATATATATATATATAACAAGAGGGGAAAAATAGAGCAATGGGTCAGATCCCGAGCTTTGAAAACATTTTTAGCAAGTGCTTAAAATCCATATTTTTAAGATATGATATTTCTCATATTTAAACTGGTATCGCACTCTCATGAGATGCAACTCACCCCTCTTCTATTAGTGCACAACTATCGCATATCTTTTAAAAACCTAGTTAAGCTACCATTCCTAACAAATGTAATTACTATATTCTAATAATACTTATTAATCTAAGTACGAAGGACTAAACTTCTCCCCATTCTCAACATTATGTTACATTCGTGAGTGGGGTATCTCGCAAAGCGAAATCCAAACAAGGAACCCCCCGATACACTACTACGTGACAATGTTGATCGTCGGGATCCATTAGGCCCTCAGTACATGCAATATTTTATATCATCCTGTATATATATATATATATATTTAGTTCTCACTGACTTATGATTCATAATTCGTAACCATCCGGATATAAATTTACCGGAAGTAGTATCACATTTTATTCGTTCTTTTACCTTTTTATACAAGGTTACATTATATGATGACACATCTCATATATAACAATATACTATACGCAAAAAGTATAATAATCTATCCACCGAACCATAATATAAGTAGCTTAGTCATTTTTATTTACTAAGCAATTGTGGAACTCACAAGTGTACATGTATTTTATTCTCAGTACATATAAACACTGGCACCCCTGAAATAAACTGTGGTGCACTCATACTCTGCTATCTCATCCCGGTACATCACGTACATAAGGATCACGTGTTCCGAATCACATAGGAACCGTATCAATAAGCCAAAATCACACATATTGGAGGCGAACATAGTACCCGGTCCCACGGGTCACGCACATGCCTACGCTCCCATGGTCTGCAATCTTATTAACTCAAAATAAGCCATTCAAGGCCCTATGTTCTTGAGGTACCAAATCTTAATCCCCCCAAAGGCAACGGAAGATAAGATTGTCCTCTTTCAAAAGTAGTCCTCCCCTGATAGAAAGTATGGTAGGTATGTCATACACATAATAAACAATAATGTAGGCAAACATTTCCACTTATATAAATATAACATCAATGATGTATTTACACAACCATATGATGACAATGGGTATTATCGCACCTATACATAATTTTCCATAGGTTTCTAATTAACCTATATGTATAATAATATTAGGGCATACGCATAGCCCATATAATAAATTTCATACGTAATATTTATATATCTCGAATATCCTACGCATTTACGATTATCAATAATCCTCAATATATTTTATTTCATAACTTTTCTCACCGTACGATGATAACCCCAATAACATCGTTATTTATTTATTTATTTATTTATTTATTTTATATATATATAATTTAACGACATCTTCTATAAAAATCTAAATCACTTCTCAATATAATATGACTATAAATTCCCAACTCTATAGCAATGGCCAATAACCTCAAGTGTTCCCCTTTACTAATAATATAACTATTCATACACTTAAAATACTGCTCCAATACCTACTCTCTTCTTTGATACTCAAATCACTTCCTAATCACTTCATAAAGATTTGTACAATTAATTCCCAAATGTACGAATTCATAATAATTAATTAGTATACGCACTACGTCACTTAATTCCTTAAGTATCTCCTAACTTATAATATTCGTCGTCCACAGACGCATATGGTAATCGTTAAATTCTTTGTAGTACGTATCCTAAATTTCATCCAAGTCTCCTTGTAGGATTTTATTTACCCATAGTCGGTATATAAATACCTTTTCTACCCTCACAATTACTTATATAAAACTACCCACCTAAATACCTCTTTAAGTATTATTCCTCATGAACACCCCTATTTGGGTAAATCTTGGATTTTACTTTCAACTAACCCAAGGCACACGCTTTACTAAAACAAATTATTTAGAAGTCCCCACACTATTTTTAGGAACCCCAAATATTTATCTCCAAACAATTTTAGCCTTTAATTTTTCCAATTTCCGAGTGCATTTTCGAGTTGATGATTTCACCTCGGAACTGCCATCTTATAAAAGTCATAATAATTCGAAGAAAAATTAGAAAAATACGTGGTAGCTCCCACGCGGCCGTATCAAAAAGATCTACAACTTTCGTGTTTTGACCGAGAGATGAATCGGCAATCTTCCTTTCCGAAACAGTCCGGAAGTGACGCTGGTCACTATTTACCTTCTTCTCCAAAAATCCAAACCTCCATTAAAACACCTCCAAGCTTTTTATATCCTCTCTCATCATCAGCCAACCTCAAATAGCCATAAATACACATATAAAAAAGGTTTCTAATCATCCTAGAACCCATAACCAACAATTAATTTCAATAACTTCCAAGTTTCTCAAATTGGGTATTAATTGAGTTATATCCGTTTTAATCTTTCAAAAACCCGTTTGATCCACGAAATTTCAACCCAAAATCTGTAGTTTTATACCAACTATAATATGTGAAATTAAAACACTAAATCATGAAGCAAGTTAAACACTTGTCTCGTGGATTAAATTCAACGACCAAAAGTCAAATCCCGCAAATTTGGGCTTGTCTCGTGGAAATCTCTTCTTTTCTTTCTTCTTCTTCTTCTTTCTTATCTTCTTTCTCTCTTCTCTCTCTCTCTCTCTCTTAGGGCTGATATTTGGGGGAAATGAGGGCTGTCATCTCTTTAAATCCGAAATTGGGTATATACACAATTGTTAAATGACTCGTGTACTCATTTACGAGTCCCTACTAGTCCAAAAATGTTCGGAACCCAATACTACCTCCGGGTACTCTATTTTGACTATCTTGGCCATTACGAACCCAATGGCGGAGTCAAAATCTCCATCTGAGTCACTTAACTAAAATTCACTATTTTGACCCAACACGTGCAATACGCATATTTTCCAATTTAAAATATTTTTCTTTGTCACTTTACCCAACTGCGACATGTAATCAAAATAATATACTCATATACTTAGTATCATAAGAAAAATATAATCTATGTAAATAGTTATCCGACAGTCGAAAACTAATATTTACTATTCACTTTATATTATTAAATTTATTTAATTTCACTTATAAATCCCAGAATTACTATTAACAGTAAGTCGTCAAATTACCAAATTACCTCCACAGTGTAATTTAAATACCTTTAAAAATACGGGGTATTACATACTTCCCCTCTTACAACATAATTTCATCCTCGAAATTGTGATATAACTTATACTACTACTTTAGGATCACTATATATACTACATACTAGCGTAACCAAATTTAGATATAGCCTAACACAATATGCTCCCACCATATTCTACCTATTTCAAGGCGTATACTCTAACACACTAGCCTAATCACAAGCTTAACTAAATTTCTATACGTTATAACGCTACCTCAGTCGTAAAGTTGACTCTAACATCATATCGCACCTAGTGCTTTCTTAAGTGCATATAAAGAAAACGAGCTTATAACTGTTGCTCGAACTTATTGGTCCCATTGGAGATCCGTTACTCCAAGTATTTACTCATTTATATCAGGACCTCTAATTTCTTTTAAAAGTAAAACTATACTAGCGCTCGACTATTCCCGTCAGTCTCTTCGCTTATCATAGGTGTGCTAATTCGTATTGTACAAATATAATTGGATCATTGCGTCCTTCCTACGATGTTCCATCCAATCCATCTCAAATCTATTTATAACTGCCCTGCAGCATAATCTCTAGCTTTATATACTACGTCCTTCTATTTTGGGTGGTATATAAAATCCACTTACCAAGGTTCCCATACACCGTTTAACTTGTGCCGATCTGCACAATTATTATAAGCGTCTGATACGTAACACTCTTTCTAAATAATGGGCCTCATTTCGTCGGCCTGGTACTAACACCTGGGTACCCTTAACCCGAATAATTTCAAAATTTTATTCTCCCAATACCTGGAAATTCAATCCTTCCTAAGGCCATACCATCGATCTTCTTGTGGTTAATTCACAATAGTCTTCCTATATCAGCGCCACTAGTCTTATTGTCCTTACTTCGTGGTAGTCCTAAGATTAAGTTTTTTTTCTAATACATGTAATAGGAGTATTATTCCAACTATATACCTAGTGCCCAAGACCTTTCTCGACTTCCGACATTTGCTCGGTTTCATGCCTGGGACGTCTCGCAAAGCGAAATCCAAACAAGGAACCTTCCCGATACACTACTCCCTCGCTTCGTCGGTCATTGAGATATAATGATCTAAAGGACACCAACGGGACGTTCTAAATCATATTCGTTAGCATACTAATGTAATTCTACCACTATATTCTTCCATCTTGACCAAATGGAAAGTCTAACTAATCAGGGCGCCTACTCTCTGCAAAAGTATTATTCTCAATGAAGCAACTTTCGTTCAAAAATCTTGATTCTTTAGCATGCCATAAGGTCAAAAAATTGACCTCACGTTCAAAACTAGAGAGAAATTATACAACTCTATGAAGCATTTTCAAAATTGATTCGACTTAATTCATCATTGGTCAAAGCATCCATCTACAGATTAGTTTTCGATGCATCAGCAGAGAATCCCTTATTAACCATTTGACGAACAAGTTGCATTGCCCTCAATTTGTCATCATTTCGTAGAAATCCTTGGATAATAACATTATAAGTGCAAGCATTTAGCGATCAACCAACCACTATCCTTCATTCTTCCAAGCAATTCATTTGCTTCGCTTAGCATGCCTTCCTTTTAGAAACCATTAATCAAAATAGTGTAGGTATGAACATCAAGTTCCAACTTTTTCTAGGAAGACTATCAAAGATTTCCTTAGCAGAATTAGATTTTCCCTCTCTACACATACCTATAATGAGGGTACTGTAAGCTACAATGTTAAGATGCAAGCCGCAATCTTCCATCTCTTGAAACAAGTCCATTGCCTTGGAAAGTCATTGATGTTGGCATAAACCATCGAACAAAATAGAATATGTCATGACATTCGGTTCTTGACCACATTCTCGCATCTCATTTAAAAGATTAGGCGGAGCTTAGGCGAGTTTTTTAGAACAGTGTAACTGCCTAATAATCTCAACCACACCTGTAACATTCATCTCTACATGCTGATAAGAGAGAAATGCACTGATTAAACCTGATACAACCACATATGCAGGTGGTTTTTGTTTTCATTTGGTTTAAGGATGCAGTTTGTTTGAAAAAACTCGCCACACAGTTAGAATAAGAATCGAGATGAGAGAGGGGACTTGGGGTTTAATGAGAACACTCTAATAAAATGACACGTGGCACATTTAGGAGATAGTAAAGTCCTCCGATTTACTATATTGTAATAGATTAAAGAGTTCGTTTATTAGATGTTACATGTCAAGTTAAGGTTAGGACTACAACTCTGGTTATATACTAAAAATAACCCCTTTTTTTGTTATACCCACATTAATGGGTTGAAATTAAACTAATCCACCAAAGAGAGGAGGTAATAAAAAATTAAGAGAAACCTTTTTACTTATTTTGATGAAAATGAGAAGGAGCAAATTAGTCAATTATATGTTTGTACTTTTTGTTACTTTGTACTTATTAGATATTTTGTTAGTTCTAGAACATTCTAGAAGGATCTAATAAGTGGGAGCACATCTAATTGGTTAGTTAGTTACATCCACTTGTAAATATTTATATAATTGACTCTAGAACCTTCCATACACAATTATAAATACCCATATATGTCATCATTTGTAAAGGACTTGAATTTTGAATAGAAAATAGAATTTCTCGCTTTAAAAGTATGTTAGATATTTTTAAAAGCATTTTAACGTGTAGTTTACGTCACATTTACATCACTTACCAAAGCTTATCCATATCTTCAATCTTCATCACCAATACATTATTCCCATGACATAAGCACTATCAATAAACTTGTCATCATTGCAAACTTCTCATGACCATATACAAAACAAAGGTTTCCGCATCCACTGAGAAAAGGAATTCTTAGTTCAGTGCTCTAGTGTATGTAATTATTTTATCAAAACCACATCATACACAGATAAGCATATGCGCTTTAGTACTCCATCCAATCTTCGCAGTTTTGAGGGTCATAACTCATAGTAAAACAAAAATTAAAATGGTCTTGTTAACTCTTGCTAACATATTCAAAGAACTAAAAATTTGTACTGTTACTGCTCATTTGGAGGCATTCGCTAAATGAAGATGAAGGGTTAGATTCGCAGCATTAATGATGGGATGAGGCAATCAAAAATCCGCGTTGACCATGACCCCCGGAGCAATCACCAACACTGTAATTAAATTGAAGTTCAAAATTTGGACTAGATCTGTGTATATAAGGAGGCTATAGATTGAATCAACAAAATGGAACCAAATAACATAGAAGGAAGTTATAAAATCACAACTGAAACAAATAGGTAACCTTAGTTAGAAAGACTTATTGAACGCATTTAATTTTGTCGGGTGTATAAAATAGGATATCATTGTCTTTTTATGAATTTGAACTTGCAAACATAAAAAATTTAAAATTGGGGTGAGTAAAATGAAAAGATAGTGTAAATAAAAACACCCTGTAATAATAATGATGGTAGTGTTTCGGTTGAGAGAACGTAGAAAAATGCAAAAGAAGAGAGTTTGTGTAAAAGTACTACTGTCTAATCATTAAGAGACTTAAAAAACAATGTTAACAGATTTTTTTATTAAAAAAAAAAAGAAAAATAAAAGTAACGTAATCTCTACCATTAAAATTTGAAATGACCCCAACCGTTCTTGGATGGGGACAAATGTATTTTCTCTATGGATGCTTAGAGCCCAATGTAGTTAATCTCAAAATTCAGCAAAACATCTACCGATAATAGAATGCTTAGAAAAACCAAAATCTAATTGGGAATAATTTCTAAAACCGAAATCGTGGCCATCCCCGATCCTGATCCTCGCGGGCGGGCGCATGGAGGAAAGGATCCTTCGGTTCCCGCGCGTCCCTCTCGGGAGAGCTTCGGCCGGCGTCATTTGTGGTGTGAAAAATGTAGAGAGATTCAGAGTCGCCAGTCTATTTTACTCAAAACAGACAAAAGAAAAAGGGGAATCCACCCCGAAGAATGGCATCCAAAGACATACTGGTGCATACGAAACCAAGATGATTCGAAAAGGGTTCGGAGGCTTAGTTACGAAATGGGAAGGTGTTAGGCACCCATTCCTCCCTTTCGGTCTCTCATGAATATTTGCTATTTTCCTTTATGTTTCCCCCAGTGATATGTGTGCATGTGTATATATATAGAATGGAGGTAGTAATCCTCAACTTGTATCATGAAAAAGATAAAGCGAATCATTCGTAGGAAGATATAAGAGTAATATTAGAAACATGAGATTTACGCGATTACCCCTACGTTGATCGTTATAAGGTAACGATAACGCGTATGGGGTAATGCGTCACTAAGAACAAGTAGAAAAATAGATTTAGAGAAGATAGAAAATGAGAGAAAAAGTGAGAAAAGGACTCGAGTCTCGGGTTTTACCCCGAGATGCCTACGTAGCCTACAAAGGAATCAACGTCCACATAGTTCGCATGTAAAATGAGGGGTGGGGTTTATCCCATAAATCCAAAATGGGGAATCTCTTATTTATGTGTGTGTGTGTGTGTGTAGAAAAAAAGTGTTTTAGTTGTGAGAAAAATATGAGAATCCCTTATTTGAATTTATGAGCAAAACCCTATTTTTCTTATTTTTTTGGGTTTTATAAAAATAAAAGATGTGCAATAATACTAAGTAAAATGATGTGTGAAATGAGATAATAAAAGTGCTAAGTAAGAAAACAAGTTATTGAGAATTCAAGAGAATTTAAAGAGAGAGAGTTTGAGAAAGTTGGACCTTCTTGAAGATCTTTAGCTTGATCTTGAATGTTGGGGAGCAGCCCTTGCACTTTGGATGATAATGGAGAGTGGCTAATTCACTAAGTTTGATGAAAGGGATGATGAAAAGTTGAAGTAAAAAGGGGATTTGGAAGTTGAAATCACGCTGCCTTCGAGAGAGGTTTTTGGGATTCGTTGAGAGAGATTTTTATCAGATATGGGCTCTCCTGCAAATGAGGTGAAGGCCTCCTTTTATAGTCCCAGGTGAGTGCTGATCGGCATAGAGCCCTTCCTTCCTATCGGCAGGCAGGTTCTGGAACCTGCCGTTTGGCAGTGTGTTTCAGGCTTTTTCGAAAAATCGGTCGTCGAGGGCAAACCGTTGGTCAGAATCATACATGGGGCATACCGTTGGAAAGATAATTCAGAGACCTTCGAAAGTCCTTTGGACTGCTCCTGGGTTCGGGAGTTCACTTTGGGTCAAATATGGCTCGAAAGCGTGTGTCGGTCCATTGGACGGGAATCATTCGGACGCAAACGGATCGTTCGTCCGCATGGTAAGTTCGAATCGCGCACGGGGAATACCGTTGGAAAGGTTAGGATATGTACTTAGACATTCCAAAGAGTTTGACCCGGTTTGGAGAGTTGACTTTGATCAATCAGGCCCGGGAAGCACTCGGTGGCCTCCTAAAGTGAAACGGATCGTTCGTCCGCATGAAAAGTCTGAATCGCGCATGGGGTGGACTGTTGAAAAGGGTATTCAGGGCCCTTTGAAGATTCATTCAGCCTAGGTCGAGCTGAAGAGTTGACATAGGTAAAACAGAGCTCGGGAGCGCCCAGTGGCCTCTAGGTCAGGTTTCGAACGCAAAAAGACCGTTCGTCCTCATGGTAAGTTGGAATCGCGCACGGGGCAGACCGTTGGAAAGGGTATTTAGTGCCCTTCTAAAATTTATTTAATCTTGATCGAGATGAAGAGTTTCACTTTTGGGTCAAACTGAGCCGGGGAGTGCTCGATGGCTTTCAGGTCAGTACTCGAGACGTAAGCTGGGTTTACAGTTATGAAGGGAGGTACTAGGGACCTAAGGAGAGTCAGGGGTAATAGAATGGGGTGTCTACAGAGCCCCTCGATGGGTGAGTTTGGGATAAATGATGACCGTCGAATAGACATCAGATAATGCTTTTGAGGGAGTATGATCGATTCAGAGGGTTGAGGTCGATTCTGAGGACCTAAGGAGTGTGCTGGGGATGATCAATTCAGCGGATCAAAGCCGAATTTACAGGCTTAGGATAAAGGTCTAGCGAGGTCAATTCAGACCTAAAGAGTGGTGACGATCGAGGACCGAGGTCAATTCTGACCTAACTTAGGTGACGATCCAAGACCGGGGCCAATTTTGACCCAAGAGTGGTGACGACCGAGGACCGAGGTCAATTCTGACCTAACTCAGGTAATGATCCAAGATCGGGGCCAATTCTGACCCCAAGAGTGGTGATGACCTAGGACCGAAGTCAATTCTGACCTAACTTAGGTGACGATTTAAGATCGGGGTCAATTCTGACCCAAGAGTGGTGACGATCGAGGACCGAGGTCAATTCTGACCTAACTTAGGTGACTATGCACGACCGGGGTCAATTCTGACCCAAGAGTGGTTGAGGATTAGATTTCGGTTTTGCTGGGGAAAGAGCTTTATGATTCTGATCTGAGCTGGGGAGCTGATAACTAGGGAAGCTTTTTAGGAGACCTTGCAGGGGGGAACAACCTATTTTGGGTGCTGTAAGAGAATTCCGTTGGGGAAGTGATCAGGTGATCCTTAGGGATTTTCCATAGCTTTATCGGGAGGAATTTTCAATTAGCTTTTGAGGATTCCGCTGGGGAAGAGGGGTTACGCATGAAGAAATGCAAAATTTTCTTTGTAGAACGGCTCTAAATCTCTCCCAGAATTTTTGGGAATTTTTTGAGGATTTTTTGAGGATTTTTTGGTATTTTCTGAGAATTTTTGTATAAAATTTTAGGAGGGTGCCGGTCGGCATAGTATGAAGGGTGCCATTCGGCAGTGGCGTGGACTTTTGGGATACCTCGGGAAGGCAAGGGGTCAGTGCCGATCGGTAAGGTAGGGGGTGATGACGATCGGCATGGCGCTTGGCCTCCTATATAAAGGGGGCGAATCCCCTCATTTTTTCACAGCTTCTTTTGCTTTCTCTCCTTCTGCGATTCTTCTGCAAATTGTTTTAGCATTCTGATCTTCAAGGAATGGCCGCCTTTATGAGCACTGCAGTCCACCGGGAGTGGTTGACCGTTGATGATTGGACGAATGTGGAGTGAAGGGCTAGGGCACCTCTTGCTTTGGGGAATGAGAATTCCTTTGATGCGTTTGATCCTGTCGCGAATGAGCGGACCTTGCTGCGGGAGCCATCACGTCATCGCTCTTCGATAGTGATCCCCGACGGTTATGTAAGTAACCCGACCTTTGGCATTCTTCCCTTTTTGGTGGTTTTTCTTGTTTGAATTTTTATGAGGCTTTTCTTTTTGCCAGTCTGATATCTCTTTAAAGAACATGCCTGCTCGTGGGACAATGGGACTGGATTGTGGTGGAGAGCAGATAGAGGTGGATCGCTCTTTACGGGTGAGACATAAGGCAGTGCGTGCGGCACTTGGTGATGTGGGGAGGATAGTCTCCGAGGATTTCATCCGGCTGTCCTTGCTGAAGGATATTTTATTAAGCAGGGTGAGCGATGTGGAGGACGGGCTGCAAGTGTGGTAGATGGTGCAGTTATTCATTTTGCTAGTGTTGGGAGATTTCATGGTGGCGTCGAGCGGCGATTTCATTCATTTGTGGTTTCTGCTGTACTTGAGGATGTTTTCGAACATCCTTTCTATGATTGGGGAAGTCTGGCCTTGGCGACCCTTTACTTTTCTCTGGATGCATTTAGCCGGTGCTGCCGACAAACCTTTACTGGGGCCACGTACCTTCTTGAGGTATTCTTCAGTTTGTACATTTCTTTTCATGCATTCACATTTTCCTTTCATGCATTCGCATTTTCCTTATGCGTCTCTTTTTTGCTTGTGAATTCAGACGTGGTTCTATGAGGTGATTGGATGTAATACCCCGCTGATCGCTTTGAAGGACGACACTGTTGGGGACTTCTGTCGCTTGTATCGATGGCGTAAGGCCAATTGGCAGTCGAAGGGATCTCTCTCCCTGGAGGCGGTGCGTCAGGTCTTGAATGACCTGACCAGTGGTAGGGTAAGACTCTTTCCATTTCAGTCTTAGTTTTTGCACCTTTTGATCTTGTATTAATTTGTGTTTGCTTGGAGATTTTCAGGTGACCTTATATCCCTGGAGGATAACCATTCAGGATGTGGGGGTGACCGGGGTGAACGCGCGGATGAGGCGTTTGTTGGCGCATGAGTTCGGCCATTCCTGGTATCTCTGGGAGAGAGTAGTTCGTCAGATTGCCGAGGAGGAGGTGGTGTGCCACCCGCGCAGCCTCCTACGTCTATGAGGCAGGAGCGACTGATGTTGGAAGATTATAGGATCGCGAGGATGATTGGCGAGTCCTACTTGTTGTACACCGATACGATCATGTCGTATGACTATATGGATTTTTTGACGAGCTGGTTGATGGCGGCCATCATGTATGATGCGCTGCCCTTCCCTCCGGCAGGTTCGAGTTGGGCGATGGGGTCTTCCCATAGTGGTGGTGGTCCATCGGCATCTGCAGCGGCGGCGACCTCGGAGGTCCCTTTTGTGCTGTTGCATACCCCTTCATACAACATCCGGTGGGCTGATGGAGGGATGGTGCCTATGCTGCACCGTCCTCATGCGATGGATCCGGAGGAGTTGGGTTTGACAGAGGAGGTCCTTCGACCTGCAGTATACCTTTCTGTTCCTCTCTTTCTTTTCTGTTTTGGTCATTCCTATTTTGATACTAATTTTGCCTTTCCTTGGAGCAAGTCCGGGTGTCGACCACTTGGCTCAAGGACATTAGAGATTGGATATCTTTGGCGATTGCCCATATTCAGGATGCGGTTCTCGTTCCTTCTTGCCTGGTGTCATCTGCTTCGTCCGGAGAGGACTCGGGCTCGGGTAGTGGCGGTGCGTCGTCTCGCCGTAGGGGGAAGAGAGCGCGTCGAGGGGGTGGAAGCTCTTGAGAGAGAGAGTGTGAATGAAATGTGGGTTTGGACTGAGTCCCGTTGTTTTTGGCTTTTCTTTTCTTGTTTCCTGCAAAACTGATGTAACACAGAACACAAATATATGCAATCCAATGGAAGTTTTTTTTATAATTATCTTTTATTAATGATGAATGAATGCATGCACATGCGCTTTTTACTTTGCTACTGAGACCGAAAAAAAGGAATATTTTTGGAATTTTCGAAGGAAAGCTTTTATTTAAAAGGGGAATCCTATAAGGAGAAAACATGATTCTTGAAATTCTTTTGAGAATATCAATTTATTTTTATTGAGTTTTCTGATTTGACAAAAGAGGAAAGGAGGAAATTACTAAAAATGGGGGGTTGCCGATCGGTAAGCACCCTGACTTGCCTATCGACAGTTTAGTCTAGTCCCACCATTTGAAGGCTTTGATTGGTACCCTCTTCAGCCCTTGGTACCTTGTGAGGATTTTTAAGTAATAAAAGGGAGAAGGGTGGAGTTTTCTCATCACACCTTTGCATCCTTACCTACCTACCCATTATCTTTTAGTCTTGCACGATGACTCTCCCTGGTAGCATTGAGTTTGTCAATTACCTCGAAGCCTTGGAAGCTATGTGCTCTTATAATGTCGACTATGATGCCTTCAACACGCGTCGAGTCTCCTTGTGGCTCAATTGACCTATTGAGTGGAATATGTTGATGGCGGCGGTATAATTCTGGTACCCTGAAGACCATGTATTCCTCTTAGGGTTGGAAGAAGTTTATCCTACCTACAAGGAATTTTCTGCCATACTGGGTGTGAATCCCAGTTTTTCTGCGGCTTTGCCCAAATTTTCCCGTTCTCCTAGGGATTTGTTAGCTAGGCTTCTTCATATCTCGCCTTCGGCGGCCAGGTCATTGGTTGGTGGAGGAATAATCTCCCTCCCGGAGATCCTACAGTCCATGCATTTACGGGAAGTAGGTGATGCCGGCTATGCTGGAGCCGTGGTTCTAGGCCTGGTTTCAAAATTGTTGTTAGTGATTGGGGAGGTGCAAGTGGACCCACAACTTGCAGCCATTACTTCATGGATGTCATACCGTCTTAATCCTACGGCGGTGATATTGGCGGAGACTCTGAATGGCCTGGATGCCTGGAGAGAAGGTCGTTCTGACTTTTTAAGGCGTAGCCCTGTGATGCTGTTCATGTGGTTGTCTGAAAGATTCCACTTGTCGACTCCTCCAGAATATCCTTTGTCGGCTGTACCCAATTTCTTTTCGCGCTACTTCATCCGCATTGGCCTGTATGTTGAGAACTGGGAGAATTGGTTTGTAGAGAACGGGGCTTGTGGGTTGTATTGGTCCGTGCCTTGGTGAGGATAGTTGCAGCCTGTTCTGGAGCTAGGAGAGTATTCATATGTACTGCTGGTTGGTCTCAGACAGACCTCTTTTTATTTCCCTTGGCGGCTTCTGCGCCAATTTGGCTGGGCGCAGGTCGTGCCCCCTCGGACCTCAAATTTCTTTCCAGTAGAAGATTTGACTGAGCGCCTGCGTCTGTTGCTTGGGTCTCTGTGGGAAAATCGGCGTCTGTCGACCCGTCCTTCTCAGTCTGTCGGGAAGGTTTTCCATGTACCCAAAGATTATATGAGGTGGTTGTGGAGGAAAGTAGCCAGCAATATGTTGGCAGTAGAGACTGGTCAAAGATGGTTTGTTTTATCTGACCCCATGGAAGGGGGTGTTGTGGTCTTGTCGAAGATGGTTAAGGCTCATCTATCCATGGAATGTTTGCGGCACACTATTCAGGCAGGGGAAACTTAGGGTCCTCGGGATGTAGATGATGAGGGTGCAGGCTCTTCGGGTAGCTGTGGGTAGGACTCCTGGGGAGTTTATTTATGTAATAGGGAATGTATGTGGGGATTTGGCTTTTTATGGTGGCGGGGAAGGGAGTTATCCGTTCCTTTTTCTTATGTAATCCGTACTGTAATTTCTTATTAATGAAATAAACAAGTTTCTGATCATCCAGCTGTGTCTTTCGATGAGTTTTGTATTTTGAATTATCTATACTGATTGCTAAGGCATACATAATCCTTTTGTTCAAATAATTTTAGAATGAATCGCCGTTCTTGGAGGTAAGAAAAGAATAGTATTTTGTGAAAAGAGAGGGTCGCACTAATGCGAGGAGTATGAGCTGCCTACGTACCTCTGGGGTTTTTGAAAAGTTTTAAAATAGTTTTTGTAGAGGATCAGGCCCATGTAGTTCTAGGTAGAGGGAGACGAAGAGTTTTTGTTTTAGAATAGAAGGGGGATGAGAAGAGTCGTAGCGCGCTGAGATTTCAGACTAGGGGTAGATTTTATTGAGACGGTCCAGGTTGACTGGACGAGCCATCTCTTCCCCATCCAAGTCAGTGAGCATGGAGGCACCGCCGGATAAGATTTTCTTCACAATGTAGGGGCCGCTCCAATTGGGCTTGAATTTCCCTCTGGGGTCCCAGATGGGTTCTATTATCTCTTTGAGGGTTAAATCCCCCTCCCGGACACCGCGGTCCTTGACTCTCTTGTTGAATGATCGCGATATTCAGCGATGGTACCCCTGTATATGATAAAGAGATTTTAATATTCTTTCATCTAGGAAGGCTAGCACATCAAGACGGCTTTGGCACCAGTCTTCTTCACTAACCTTGCTTTCGAGCATGACGCGTAGCGAGGGTATTTCCAACTCCACAGGGAGGACTGCTTCCATGTCGTAGACCAGGGTGTAAGGGGTAGCTCCAGTAGAGGTTAGGATTGAGGTTCGATAGCCCCAGAGGGCGTATGGGATTCGGTCGGCCCAATCCCTACATCTTTCGATCATCTTGTTGATAATGGCTTTGAGGTTCTTATTGGTGACTTCAACTGCACCATTGGTCTGAGGTCGGTTGGGAGAAGATTTGTGTCTCTGAATCCCGTACTCGTTGACAACTTCTGTGATTTTTGCTTCGAAGTGTAACCCTTTATCTGACACTATCTCATGCGGGACCCCATATCGGCAGATGATATTCTTCTTAATGAATTTAGCCCCTTTCTTGGCGTTCAACACTACGTATGACTCAGCTTCGACCCATTTGGTGAAGTAATCGATGGCGACCAGGACGAACTCATTTCTGTTTGAAGCCTTTGGTGTAACCTTCCCTATGATGTCGATACCCCAGGTGGAGAACGGCCAGGGAAGGGTCATGTTGTATAACTCTCACGGAGGCAAGTGTTGAAGATTGGAGAATTGATAGTATTTGAGGCATCTACGGACATAAGCGGTGGAATCCTGGGTTATGGTGGTCCAGTAGTAGCCCTATCGGATGATCTTCTTGGCGAGCATGTGACCATTAATGTGGGGTCCGCACTCCCCGCTGTGGATTTTCTGCATTATTTTCTCAATCTCAGCCCCTGCGATGCAGTGTAGATGAGTTCCATCGAAATTCCTCTTGAGTAGAGCTTTATGACAGATGATGTACTGGGCGGCCAGTCTTCGTAGGGTTGTTTGGTCCTTCTTGTTGGAACCCTCGGGATACCTACTATGTTTGAGGAGGCACCAGATATCATAGTACCAACAATCAGCTGGTTCGGGATCTTCGATGGAGACAAGCTCCACATGGCAGTAATGGGTCGATTTGTCTTGCTTTTGAACTAGGAAGGGGGTCATTGTTATTCCCTCGGGCATGTCGACCATGGAGGTCAAAGTGGCGAGAGAATCGGCTAGGTTATTCTTTGCTCGGGGTAGGTAATAGAAGGTGATATCTCGGAATTGGGAGGCTAACTCTTCTAATTGGGCATGAAATGGTTGGAGCTTTTCGTCCTTGACTTTCCACTTTCTGAGCACTTGACCGATGATGAGGGCAAAATCCCCGTAGACATCAAGGTGTTGAATACCCCTTTCGAGACAAATTTTGAGGCCCACTGTGTATGCCTCGTATTCCGTCATGTTGTTGGTGCAAGGAAAATCCAATTTCATGGTGATGGCAGTGTGGGAGTCATTTGGGGCGACCAGAAGTATCCCAATGCCATATCCCTTTTTATTGGCAGTGCCATCAAAGAACATTTTCCATCAAAGGCGGTCTTGAGTGGTGCAGAGGATATTTTCATCTGGGAATTCGGAGATCCAGATATCTGCTTCTTCTACAGGGTAGTAAGCGAGGTAGTCAGAGATGGCTCTTCCTTTAACAGCTTTCTGTGTGATGTACACGATATCGAACTCGGTTAGGAGCATCAACCATCAGGCCATTCGGCTGGATAAGGCGGGTTTCTCAAGCAGGTATTTGATGGGATCCATTCGGGATACAAGTTTGATGGGGAAGGCGAGCATGTAGTGTCGCAACTTTTTGGTGACCCAGACAAGTGCGACACATGCCTTTTCTAAAGCAGTGTAGTTGACCTCGTACCCAACTAATTTATGACTGGCATAATATATGGTTCTTTCTTTGCGGGTGTCTTCAAGGTATTGGGCTAGCAAAGCCCCGACTGCAGTGTCAGTTATGGTTAGGTATAGGAGCAAAGGGAGACTAGACTGTGGTGGCATGAGTACTGGAGGTTGGTTCAGGTATTATTTGATTCGATTAAAAGCTTCTTGGAAGGCCTCATTCCAAACCTTGGTTGGATCCTTTCGGATGAGCTTGAAGATTGGTTCACAGATGGAGGTTAGCTGGCTGATGAACCGGCTGATATATTGTAATTTCCCAAGAAAACCTCGGACTTCTTTCTCTGTTCGGGTTGGTGGCATCTCAAGTATGGCCTTCAGCTTTGCAGGATCTTCTTCTATCCCCTTTTCACTGATCATGAATCCTAAGATTTTTCCCTTTGTAACGCCGAAGACACACTTCTGTGGATTAAGTCGCATGTGATACTGTCGCAGTCGTTCGAAGAACTTTCGGAGAGAGGTAACATGACCTTCTCTAGTTTTGGACTTGATAATCATATCATCCACGTAAACCTCGACCTCTTTGTGAATCAGATCATGCAGGATGGTTGTGGCAGCCCTTTGGTAAGTAGCCCCAGCATTCTTGAGACCGAATGGCATAACAGTGTAGCAAAAGGTTCCCCATGGGATGATGAATGCGGTTTTTTCTTGGTGGTCTTGGTGCACCTTAATTTGGTTGTATCCGGCAAACCCGTCGATGAATGACTTGAGAGCATGACTGGCTGTATTGTCCACGATCATGTCGATGTTGGGTAGAGGATAATCATCCTTCGGAGAATCTTTGTTTAAATCTCGGTAGTCCACACACATTCGAACCTTTCCTCTTGATTTCGGTACAGGTACAATGTTGGCTAGCCAAGTGGGATATTCGATCACTCGAATGAAACCCACGTTTAACTGTTTGACCACCTCTTCTTTGACCTTGAGCGACCATTCAGTGCGGAGTTTTCTCAGTTTTTGTTTCACTGGCTTGTAATCTGGGAGAGTGGGAATCTCGTGCTGAGCTATTTCAGGATCGATGTCGGGCATATCATCATAGGACCATGCGAAAAAATCTACGAACTCCTTCAGCAATTCTTCGAGTTGTGCACGCTCATGCTCGTCAAGGGTGGCCCCTATCCTAATCTTGCGCAGTTGGCTACTAGAATCGAGATTAATAACAACAGTCTCTTCTTCATTAACTTGAACGCGGTTATGTTGTTTATTATTAACCCTATTTAGATCAATTAAGAATTGTTCATTTGTAAAATCATCATCATCAAAAGTTCGAATAGAATCTAAACAATTAATGTAAGGCACAACAAGATACTCAAAATCTTCGTTTATTTCATTGATAGGAAAAACAACATTGAGAACCTCATCAAAATAGGTCTCGATTACATTTGAGCAAGGATAGACAACAGAAGAAGAAATGGGGTAAACATTGGGGTTAGGGGAGATTTCAAGGGGTAGAACTGGCGCAGCATACCAGTTAAGGAGAGGTGTATCAATAGCTTTAATCAGACGGGATGGTTTCATTGATGTAGTGTTTGAATGAACCATGCAGAGTGCCAGCCCCAGTATCTGTAAGTTGAAGGAATCTTCGAAATCACTTTCCTCAGTCTCTTCGATATCTTTGATGAGCGATTGTACGCGATATGGGAAACTTTCGGCCCATGGGTAGCTATCTTGGAAAAAGATCTCCATTCCAGGCCTTATCTTCTTGTCTGTATGGTCATACTATGGTTCTGGAAAATCGCAAAAGGCGAAATCCTCACCTTCTTTGATGAATCGTCCATTTAAGGAGTCTCCTGAGATAGTTAGGATACAGTTTAATCCTCTCTTTGGTCGAGACTGGTGGATCATTCTGAGCTCTTGTTCTGATGGTTGATACCCCAAGCCGCAAGGAGGGAAAGCTCTCTTCAGTTCGATGGGCTCAAGTATCCCTTGCTGCCTTTGCCCTAGCCCCAGTCCAGGCATAAAGTGCATATTTCTGAACATCTGAATCACATTGACATTGTCATGAGGGTCATATTCTGGACAAACCCTTTCTTTGAAACCGTCCCCTGTCGGGAGTAGGAATGGCTCGAATCGGAATCCTGATAGGAGCATATCATTTGACCCGTATTGTATCTCGATAATTGGACTGCTGGTGCTTGCACCCTCGACATTTTCATCGTCGCCCAAAATGGTGATGACTCGCCCGTCGGCGAAGAACTTCAATTTCTGATGGAGTGAGGAAGACACACCCTTGATATTGTGGAGCTAGGGGCGTCCGAGCAACAGGTTGAAACAAGCTGGGATGTCTATGACTTGGAATTCAAGGACAGGGTTTATAGGTCCGACCCCTATTGCAAGTTTTATGGTCCCCATCACCTCACGAAGGGTATTATCGTAGGCACGCACAACGACGGAGGTTGGAGCGAGGTCTCTTTCTTTCAGGCCTAAACACTTGAAGGTTCTCAATGGGCAAACATTTAAGGCGGATCCGTTATCGACAAGAGAGAGTGGCACGGCCTTTCCCATAACTTCGACGGAGATGTTGAGTGCATGATTGTGATTCGTCCCAATTCTGGGGATTTCTTCTTCAGAAAATGATAGCATTCGGGTAGAGGTTAAGGATTCGACCAGATTTACTGCCTCCTCTGGTGTGGTAGAGGGAGGAACTATAGGTCCAGTGAGTAATTTGATTAAAGCATTTTTGTGTATCTGGAAAGACGTGAAAATCCCCCATAGAGTGATGTTAGCTTGAGTTTTCTTCAGTTGATCGAGGATCTTACTTTCTTCGATGGTCATCTGTGGCATAGGAAGGTTTTCAACGCCCTTCCCCTTATCATTTGCTGGTAGTGAGCTTGGAACTTGGTAATGTCTCCCTGATCTGGTCATGTGATTTACTGAAGAAGGAAAAAACATAAATCCCGTTTCCTCGTCAATTTCAGGTTATTCTGCCACCCTGTCTATTTCTCCGAGGAGTTCTTCGAATGGGATCATCCCACATATGTCGACTACTGGGCCAGCTCTTCCTGAAGCTTGTTCTTCGCTCGAATCTTCGAATCCTTCCCCCCATCCGGTGGAAATTATTTTATATTTCCCTATAAAGTTGATGCATTCCACAACTTCAACGGCTTCTTCATACAAGTTCTCGCATTATGTGGGGATATGTGTGATTGAAGGGACCAAGCGCCCTTATAGCTTCAAAGTGTCAAGTAACCCAGTGATACTGCAAATGCTGTTGGTTTGCCTCAATAATTCTGTCGTAGTCTGGACAACATCATCTAAGCTGACTTCGTCGGTTGGTACCACCCATCTGTCTGAATCTCGGGCCCATTTTCGTGCTTCCAAAAATAGTGTACTGAATCTCTGGCAATCGATGACCATTTTTTAGGCCAATTTTAGCTCGAATTCTAGGAGTTGGTTTAACACCTCTGACAATTCCATACCTCCATTTTTAAAACGGGTACGGATAGCGATGCATGCTCTGGTAAGGAGTGACAGTGCCTGATCAGCGGGGCTAGTAGGGTGTAGGAGGAAATATGGGAAAATTTGAAGAGGTTAAGGAGGGTATAGGGGTGTGATTTGGGTTGATGGATCAAAACTCGGGTTGTCTTCCAAGAAGATGGCATTGGCGTGATTTGGGAGTGGGTTGTGAGTAGTGTTTGGATTAGGATTGGCTGGTGGGGCAATGGTACCATGGTCAATGAGATCTTGGATTACGTTTCAGAGGTGAAAGCACTGGTCGGTGGTATGGCCAGCAGTTTGGTGGAAGGCGCAATGAGCGTCGGTCTTGAAGTCTCTTGGGAGTGGATTTTGCAATGGACGTGGATTCAAGGGTTTAATGAGGTTTCGGATTAACAAGGCTTGGTAAACTTTGGAGAGGGGAGCATGAAGCTCAGTGTATTCCCTTCGGACGGGAGCAGGGCGGCTTTCTGGTGCCCATGATGTGGTTGGTTGAGAGATGTTGTTGATCATTGAGACTGTAGCATTGGCAGGCTTGTCATACTTTTTAGGGGTGAACTGTCCGGACACCTTCTTTGGTTCAATTTCTGCTTTAACGAGGCTTTCCTCGATTTCCACTCCAGCCTCTCTGAGAGCTCTGAAGTGGGGATAATATTGTCCTCCCATCATCGCTTGTACATGGGGCAAGAAGTTCTTCTTCACTATGTTGACCTGTTCTTCCTCGGATGGCCGATTAGTCATGGCAGCTGCTTGCTCCCTCCACCTAGTTATGAAGTTATTGACTGATTCCCCAGGATTCTGTTTGAGCAGCTCTAAATCACGACGGGTGACCTCAGGCTCTTCATTGTATTTGTACTGCGATATGAATTTTAGGGCTACATCCTCCCAGCTACAGATTCTGGATTCCTCAAGGGTAAAAACCATCAGAGGGCACTATCCTTTAAAGTTTATTGAAATAATTGGTCTATCACTTCTTCAGAAGCCCCTAATAGAGTCATGGAACGATGATAACTGCGAAGATGAACAATTGGGGGACCACTCCCCTCGAACTTCTCGATATTTGGCATCTTGAACTTCTCGGGTAACCTCGCTTTAGGATAAGGAGACATGTGGGTGTAGTCCATGTAATTCCCATAGATACTCACTTAGTCAAACTTCTTGATGAGCATCTTGAGATACTCTTTGACTTTATTCAACTCCTCCTCCTTTAGATCAGCACCCACAGGCAGGTTAGCCATAGGCTGGGCAATGTTTGGCATTGGAAGCTGGGCAGGGGGTGGCCCATTGGCAGGAGGGGAACGTGGAGCGTGATGATAATCTTCCGGGATCCAGATAGGCTCGGGTGGACCCATAGCATGAGGGAACAGGGCCTCGGGCTCTTGAGGAATAGGAACTTGGTTTCGTTGCATTTCTCGGACCTCAGCTTAGAGGTTGTCAATCTTGGCCATGAGCTGAGCTAGGACTGTCGGCAGATCCGGTTGTATGAATGGTGCTTGATCTGCATTCTCCATATAATATGGATGGATTTCGGACTTGGAAGAAGTAGTAGAGGAGCGGGTGAAACTCCGTGGTGATTTGACTAAAGACCGAAGCCAATAGGGAGCCTGGACAAGGGCTTGCAATAGACCTGAGAAGGCGTAGGATAAGATTTATTTTTGAGAAAAAGGAAGAAACTATTTTTGGATTTTTGATAAAGAAGGGAGAAATGTTTTTGGATTTTTAATAAAGAAGGGAGAAATATTTTTGGATTTTTAATAAAAAAAGGGAGAAATGTTTTTGGAGACGGAACTCAGCATGATTATTATGATTATTATGTTCTCACTTGTATTTAATTCTCCTAAATGCAATACCGGACGGGACCCGAGCCTAGAAAAGTGGGGTTTTTAATATATGCAAAGCTAATATTTGGACTTGTAATAGGCTCGCGGACAGGGTCCCATTTTAAAAAATGCGTGAAAATTGGGTGGCAGATCGACCCGGAATTTTGGCAGAGTTTCGGGTTGAAACCGACATTCTAAAGTGCGTGTCCTAAGTCTGACACCTATATGAGGTTATAAAGTTGGTTGGGTGAATCGGCATGGGTTCCCCCCTTTGGCGTGACTTCCACGATATACGTCTTTCTCTTGCGGGCAATCGGTACGTGTGGACAAGCCATTTCATATACCTGAGTGTACGTGAATTGTCTCACCATATACCTCATAGGGACAATACGTGTGAGAGAGAATTCGATATACTTGGCGTACATGAATGAATTCCTTGCGATATACCTCCCGTCATGACTTCGGTCAAGCGGTATGATGCGGGGGAACCGTTCGATTATACGTCGAAGGTACTTGGCCAATGGAAGGTGAGAGTCATATCGCTTAGGATAACTGCGACCTGCTGGACCAGCGCCCATCAAGAAGTAACCCTCCAGTTACTGGGTAAAATTTGGTCAATATCATTGCTCTTTGGTGATGTTGTGTGAATCATGCATAATTCTCTTTATTAGTATCTTATGATGAGAATGCCTTTCTTGATTTTGCCAAACAGGGAACAAAGTACAAGTACCCCAAAAGGTATGCCGAGTATGGATGGGTGATGCGTGCAACATGGGGATATACAAGTGATCGTAAGTGCACGTGGTGCGAAGTGTACATGGAGAATTTTCTACAAGTGTGTGAACATAAGCGTAAGCATGGGATACATATGATAAAGGGGAATAGGCAGATATATGGGGAAACATAAACATATATAGTATCCATGTAAATAGAGTCAAGCCCACAAACAAAAACACATGTCCCCAACGAAGTCTCCACTGTGGCCATCCTCGATCCTGATCCTCGTAGGCAGGCACGTGGACGAAAGGATCCTTCGGGTCCCGCGCATCCCTCTCGGGAGCGCTTCGGTCGGCGTCGTTTGTGGTGTGAAAAATGTAGAGAGATTCAGAGTCGCCAGTCTATTTTACTCAAAACAGGCAAAAGAAAAAGGGGAAGCCACCCCGAAGAATGGCATCCAAAGATATACTGGTGCATACGAAACCAAGATGATTCGAAAAGGGTTCGGAGGCTTAGTTACGAAATGGGAAGGTGTTAGGCACCCATTCCGCCCGTTCAGTCTCTCATGAATATTTGTTATTTTCCTTTATGTTTCCCCCCGTGATATGTGTGCATGTGTGTGTATATAGAATGGAGGTAGGAATCCTCGACTTGTATCATGGAAAAGATAAAGCGAGTCATCCATAGGAAGATATAAGAGTAATATTAGAAACATGAGATTTACGCGATTACCCCTACGTTGATCGTTATAAGGTAACGATAATGCGTATGGGGTAATGCGTAACTAAGAACAAGTAGAAAAATAGATTTAGAGAAGATAGAAAATGAGAGAAAAAGGACTCGAGTCTCGGGTTTTACCCTGAGATGCCTACGTAGCCTACAAAGATATCAAAGTCCACGTAGTTCGCATGTAAAATGAGGGGTGGGGTTTATCCCATAAATAAAAAATGGGGAATCTCTTATTTATGAGTATGTGTGTGTGTGTGTGTGTAAAAAAGTGTTTTAGTTGTGAGAAAGGTGTGAGGAAAATATGAGAATCCCTTATTTGAATTTATGAGCAAAACCCTATTTTTCTTGTTTTTTTGGGTTTTATAAAAATAAAAGATGTGCAATAATACTAACTAAAAGGATGTGTGAAATGAGATAATAAAAGTGCTAAGTAAGAAAACAAGTTATTGAGAATTTAAGAGAATTTAAAGAGAGAGAGTTTGAGAAAGTTGGACCTTCTTGAAGATCTTTATCTTGATCTTGAATGTTGGGGAGAAGCCCTTGCACTTTGGATGATAATGGAGAGTGGCTAATTCACCAAGTTTGATGAAAGGGATGATGAAAAATGGAAGTAAAAAGGGGATTTGGAAGTTGAAATCACACTGCCTTCGAGAGAGGTTTCTGGGATTCGTTGAGAGAGATTTTTATCAGATCTGAGCTCATATGCAAATGAGGTGAAGGCCTCCTTTTATAGTCCTAGGTGAGTGCCGATCGACATAGAGCCCTTCCTGCCTATCGGCAGGCAGGTGCCGATAGGCAGGTTTTGGAACCTGCTGTTTGGCAGTGTGTTTCAGGATTTTTTGAAAAATCGACCGTCCAGGGCAAACTGTTGGTCAAAATTGTGCACAGGGCATACCGTTGGAAAGGTAATTCAGAGATCTTCAAAAGTCCTTTGGACTGCTCCCGGGTTCGGGAGATGACTTTGGGTCAAATATGGCTCGAAAGCATTTGTCGGTCCATTTGATGGGGAATCATTCGGATGCAAACGGATCGTTCGTCCGCATGGTAAGTCTGAATCACGCACGGGGCATAATGTTAGAAAGGTTAGGAGCTGTACTTTGACATTCCAAAGATTTTGACCCGGTTTGGATAGTTGACTTTGGTCAACCGGGCCCAAGAAGCGCTCGGTGGCCTCCCAGAGTCAAATGGATCGTTCGTCCGCATGGAAAGTCAGAATCGTGCACGGGGCAGACCATTGAAAAGGGTATTTAGGGCCCTTTGAATATTCATTCAGCCTCGGTCGAGCTGAAGAGTTGACATAGGTCAAACAGAGCCCAGGAGCTCCTGGTGGCCTCTAGGTCAAGTTTCGAACGCAAACGGACCGTTCATCCTCATGGTAAGTCGGAATTGCGCATGGGGCAGACCGTTGGAAAGGGTATTCAGTGCCCTTCGAAGATTCATTCAGTCTCAATCGAGACGAAGAGTTTGACTTTTGGGTCAAACTGAGTCGGGGAGTGCCCGATGTCTTTCAGGTTAGTACTCGGGATGTGACCTGTGTTTACAGTTATGAAGGGAGGTACTAGGGACCTAAGGAGAGTCAGTGGGTAATAGAATGGGGTGTCTACATAAACTGCCAACAATCTACTACTACAATAACATTGAAGTACATTGCTCACCAGCAGTGTCTCAGTTCAACTAGAAATTTTCAAATTTGACAACCCATGAGTACCACGCTACATCTAATATTTTGGGTGGTTCTATTTGCGCTCCACCAACTCCAAATGTAAAGTTAATGACTGCGTCACCCATACTATGTTAGTAAGGCAAAACCTGCAATGGTCATCTCTTGGGACTCGTTCGTTTCTCTATTTATTCTATATCTTCACAAAAATAAATCTCTTTCCAAAACAAAAGGGGAGAGAGAAATTATTGCAGGTTTATCATGAAGGGTCTGCTTAATCTAAAACAAATTTTAATATTTTCTTACTCTACATCATAATCTCATTGGTCATTGGACGTCTTTTGCTTTTAGATTTCTTTTATAATAGTTTTTCTTTAGTCGTATCCTTCTTTCTTTACATCACTACTTTGCTCTGCAATGGTTAGTTTAATTTATTTTTATTTTTTTGTAATTTTTATATCCTAGGGTTACTTCTTACTTCTAATTTGCTTCATTGGAGTTTTCAATGTTATCTGTTTGGTTTTAGAGATCAAGTTCAAGGTAGTCATTCTTTTAATCTTTCATATTATGTTTTTTCTTAAACTTTAATACAAGTTTTGAGGAGAAAATTGTACATTTTTTGGACATTCCCCTTCATAGTGGTTGCAATTCATGTGTATAGTCTCATTTTCAGATTCCTGTCCAGTATTAGTCAACGCTAAATTGACAAGTATAACCCATTATGTAAACTAATAGCAAACTGAGATACCGAAAAAAAATTATCTGATGCATTTGCCATAGTATACGTAAATTTATTTGTATCATTTTCGAGTTATTTGTGTTTGACACTAACTCGACTTGTTTATTAATTGTGTTGTCGGGGTCGTGTCATATTCGGGTTCATGTCAAGTATTTCCAACCCTAACTCATCAACTCATTACCTTCTTATCTTTTTCTAATCGTGTTAAAACTTGCCACCCTTACTTCTTTATATTAAGTTTATAGCAGACATGTATAAATTACATTCACATTATACTTGATGTTTTGATGGATCCCATATAAATTTTAAAAACAATTTATGTATGTTTTACACACGTATAATTACCTAAATCACATTTGACAGATCCTTGATATTTTTACCAATTTATTCAGGGGAGTTGTTACAGGGGTTAATGATTTTCTTATTCTTTTTAACTAGTAACAAAAAAAATAACGCTTACAATACACCAAAAAAAAATAATGAAGAGAAAGATACAAAACACAAAATGCGGATATGTTATAAATTTTAAAAGACACAGTTAGCAATTAATGTATGCTTGGAGTGCCTAGGGAGTTGTATTTCTTACCCCAATGAGAAGAAAAACAAACGAAAAGGAGTAAGTTGGCCTTTAATGTGGAAAAAGTTGGTTGTAAAATGAAAAAGGCAGCATTTTATCGTACGCTTAAACACTACCAATGGTTTAAATAACAAAAGATGCTAAAAGTTAGATGGAGTAGGATTATATATAAATTCGTGACATGTGAGTGATCCATTACATTAACCTAGAATATGTAGGCAGCCCTAAATAACGAATATATAAGATGTTTTGAAGTTGAAAGGGGTTTTGAAATTACCTGAATAATCTCACCAGCCAAAGAGAGAACCTAAAGAATGGAGCAACACAGATAGAGTACATATCAATGAACAATTTAGTTAAGCCCAAGTAAATATGTTGAGATCCTTGAGAGATTAAATGGAAGGAGACGATATAATAAGCACCCGAAGGCTATGAAGTGTTGACACTGTCCTCGAGGTCACGTGCCCGTGTCCGATATGTTGGGCACCGACACCTTGAGACACCTTTCAAACACAACTATAGAGTATTTTAATGTGATTCTTTTCCTAATACATTGAGATATGCTAGAGCACATGCTAAAATTCATTTTAGGAAGCTACATTGTAACCTCAATGAAAAATGGGCACATAATGTAATCTTTGTTAGTTGAAATGTATTCTAATTAAAGGGATGAAAGAATAACATTTTTAAACTATTGGAACAACATTACTTTATTTTCCGTTTAGTAATATACAAAAAATATGAATAATGGTCTACGTTTAACGCGTCTGTATGCTACTTTTATAAAACGATCATGCCAGCATCACGTGTTGGGTGAAAAGACCCAGAGTGACAGAGAACACCAATGCAATATGCAAAGAAAATGGGTAAAGTTAATTTTAGCTTGAGTAGTGGTCGAGGTTGGTGAGTTGTTTTGTTTTTACTTTTTTAATATAAGGGTTTTACTTGCACTAATTACAATTCAGTTGTCAATTTCTCACTTGCCTCATTAGTGGAGGAAATTCGCTCGTTTGCCTAGGTTGTGAGAAGACGTTTGACGCTTTGTCAGAGTCCCTTTGGCCATGCTTTACATTAGAGTTGCCTGATCAAGTCACTACGCGAGCAACCTAGGCTTCCTGGGTCCTAGGTAGAATTATGAATTGGTATCCTCCAATACAATTCCTCCAAGCATCCCAAAAAGGGTTGTTTGGTGGAGTTCCTCGCTCCTTGCGCTTGCCCCTTGCTTAAACCAACATTATAAGAATCATCCAATACCTTTCTTACTCGAGTGCGTCGGTACTAAAGCCCCTCCTTGAATATCGAATCCCACAAAATGATGAAAACCTAATTAATGAAAAACTAAATAAATTAATCCGGAATAAAATAATGACATATTTTTCAATCAACGAATGGTCCTAAGGTCAATCCCACGCAAAGAATATTGTGCTAAACATAAAAGGGACAGAATAAGGAGATGAAGTGAGTGAGGGCATAATGAATAATGAATTTAGGGTGTTCAGAAGCGGGAGTCACTGAGCCAATTTTCTCGAGGTTATTTTTATAGAATCTAACGTATAATTACTCAAATATTTAACATTTGAATATTTGGACAATATTAATTTCCATTTCCCTTTTATTCGTGCTCCCAGTTAGCTATGAAGCATGGACTCGACACGCAATACGTGTTTCGACATGACACGCGACATCCAATGCGTGATTTTTCTAAAAACTAGGATACGACACGCTAGGATACGACACGCTAGGATACGTATAATATATAATATATATTTAAATATATATAAAAGAAATAAAACAATTTTTTTCCATAAAATACATTATTACAGCATTCTTAACATAAAATTAAGAAAATTGATCATACAAAACAATATTCAAATACACTTTAACATTGAAATCATAAATAAAACACATTCATGTAAAAATAAAAAACAACCAACGTGTAAAAAACAGGGCAAGATCAGAAGGGAACAAAAGACTGGCATTTTTTTTGTTTCTTTACTTTTTTTTTTTGCTGTTTTTTTTTTGTTGCTTATATTATTTTTTTGCTGTTGTTGTATAACATAAAGAGGGAGAAACAGTGGCATAACATACCATTATGTGGGAAGAGGAAACAACAAAGAAAAACAAAGAAAAAAGCAAAGAAAAATAAAAAAACAGGAGGAAGAGAGAGGACACAGCGTGTCCTCAGCGTGTCCCCAGCGTGTCCAACTAAAAAAAATAGGACACTCTGGGACTCGAATGTCCCAGCATGTCGGGGGCATGTCGAAGCGTGTCCGATACGTGTCAAATAAGATTCGTGCCTTCCGGGAGAGTGTCGGTGCTTCATAGCCAGTTAGTAGGAAGCAAGTTGGGTAAGAAAGGGGTTTTCAACTTCTAATTGGAGCGACAATTTCATAAACTACGTGTTAACATGACAGGACATATTGTGTTTGTGTCAGAATGATTCTTGTCGAGTTTAGTAAAACATAACCCAAAAATATAAATTGCCACCCAATTTTTAATCAACTAGTGTTCAACGTAACAAGCTTTGAATTAACATAAGCTACCTTAAGGTTATTACTATTTTTATTTTACCCACAAATTTAATATTTTCTTATAGCATATATGTTTCTTTAGTTAATGAAGTTGAGTGAGGGCTCGAGCTCCCATTGGGCCTTAACTGGATCCGTCCCAGTCACAATATACTTCTTTGATAATATTGAGAAACAAATCAAGAGGTCGTACTTTGGTCCGATGTCAAGTGCCCTCGCCCAAACTACGGTTGGTCTCGGTTCGAAGCATGGGAGAAGCCTCTCCATATATAGGGTAAAGATCAGTCGGCATCTGCCTCTCCCAAACCCTGCAGTTAAGCGGGAGCCTTGTGCACTAAATACGACATTTTTTACTGAGAAAGAAATCAAAGCCACAATATACTTTTTTGACAATCTTGAGATAGAAATCAAATATGGAAAAAACTGTCAAAAAAATTCATTAACAAAAATCTACAACCATATAGAGTTGAACATAAATCCAGAGAGTTAAACGTGATGTGACCATGATATGATTAGAATGGGACGTAAGCATGCTAACATACAAACCAAAAGCCTTGAACAATAATTGAACATTCCTGACCTCGTCTTTATTTACCCAACAACAATAGAAAAGAAAAGAAAAGAAAAAGTCAGATTTAATAAGAAGATTTTTTAATTGACTTTGATTCTTTCCATTCTCAGAACTTTCTATGTACCAGATACTCAGTGAATGATGCCAAATCAAGTCAGCAGCATACTAAGAGGGGAAAAAATTATTGTCATATATATAAGAAAAAGGTGTCTACTTAAATGGAAAGTTGGCAGTAGAAGAGGAAAAAAAAACTTCATAAAGGCTCCAAACATTATTCATTCCTCTTATATCAACTTGATATCGTAATCGCTTCTTTACTTTAATAAGGAAAATGCCACACAACCATCACAATTAAACTAAGCATGATGGAAAATTAAGTCCCAAAGAAACCAACTTTAGTAAGTGTAGAAAGATATTATGAACTTACCATGTTCCCTTCCTACTCCTAATTACTCAAATCATCTGCTCGAGTTTCCTAAAGTGCCACCAAGTTCAAGTTTGATCAACTTTAATATGAAATCATTTATGAGAAAAACACTGTCCAACATTTGATTGATAAAATGGCATCAAGGAAATACATGGATGACAAAGAATCAAAATTTTTTATGACAAAGCAAGATCAAGTTAAGAAAAATAAAGATATTAGATGGGGAAAATCGGGATTGACTTAATTATTACACCTCTCCCGTGGAATTTCCTTCGTCCCATGACTTCCATCACTGCAATTGATCTCAACAAGGCTTCCTAAACAAACTTTTGTCTCATAGAACTTCTTATTGTCAAATTTTATTTGTTAAAAAACTACCGCAAGTGCACGGGCTATTGAAATATAGCGTGTGTAAGTACGGGTCGAACCCACAGAGATTTCGTCGATTTTTATAAAATATTGATTATTCAACAAGACATATGAGTGTATAAAAGTGATTAAGTTTCTAAACTAAAAATAAAGATGGAATAAATGAACAAGTACAAGAGATAATATTAAAGGTGGAAGAAACTAGGACGTCGGTTCCGTTTGTCAATTTTAATTAAATTAACACATCAAATTAATTTCGTAGTTCCGAATTATAACACAAAATATACCGACTCTTGTCAGGTACATTTCGGAGAATAAAACATTACATGCGCTTAAACTATTTTAACATCTCTTGAATTAGACATCATAAATCCCTATTCCCTCGAAAATATCATGTTTTAAATTTTTTAACGTGTATTTAAGCATGAGGTATCAAAACATCTAAGTGCAAGCATAACCCATCAAAAATGACAACTTTAAATTTTTTAAAGCATGAATTTATAATTAATTCGTTGAGTTTTAAAAATACACTCTCGTGCAGTTTTAAGCGAATACCGATTTTTTTTATTTCAAATTAGAACACGTCGGAATATGTACGAAATTAAATTAACATGCGTAGTTTAATTAGTCATGACAAACATCACCTAAGTCCTAGTAAGTAAACTACTCACACAACATATTTGACACACAAATATTGCAAGATAAAAAAATAATTTTCATTAATAAATGTCAACTTAAAAAATTTCGGGTCCAAGACTTGAATTACAATACACTCACTACACAATATATTTTTTTTTTTTATCTAAGTGTGTCTTTTTTTTTTCACTTTCTCCCCCGTGCCACAATGTCCAAGTCCTCCATTTATAGGGGAAAAAAAACTCCACACGGAAGGAAATGGGGGAATGATGGAGTAAAATCATGGGGGGCGTGTGGTGATGGGTTGTAGCAAAATAGTGGGGTTAATGGAGTGATATACTTGATCAAAGTCGTGGGGTTAATGGGTTTAGTGGGTCTTTTTTTTTAGAACAAATTTTGCCAAAAAATTAAATGGGGTAGGTAGGGGTCAAACCCCTGACCTCTCCTGTGCATGCCCAAGACTCCAACCACTGAACCAGCTATCATCTATATTTATAATATGCCTCCAGTTATATTTAACATCATATTAAATCCCAAATTTCATAATTTGCACAATAGCTCAAATCACCATAATTTCTTCATTCGGAGTCCGATTGACTTGCTGTTTAAACCGATGTGTCCCTTATTTTGAGCCCAATTTTTTTTAATAGTGTTCGTGTCTCGAGGTTGACTTCGAGCATTGACTCAGGGCTTTGACTTTGACTTTCTTTTGAATTCAAACTTTGCACGGCCATAACTTCTTCGTTTCAACTCCGATTGTCACGTCGTTTGAACCCAGACGTCCCTTGATTCAAGGGCTTCAATTTCTATGGTTGGTCCGAGTCCGAAATTAGCCATTTGAATTTATAATTTAGCCCCTGGAGTTGCGTAGGTGCCCGTTTCATGCCCATTTTGCGTCTGGACTTCACCGCTTTCTTTTTAAATCTGCCAATACTTAATAACAAACTTGCACAAAAGATTAGCAATATAAGATGTGAGCGTGAAGTTTTCAAAATTGCATTATTAATTCCATTTATTCTAAAAATTTTATTTTCTTTCTTTTAAATAAAAATAACTCTAAAAGCTCTTTATTTACGATAAGTTAGGACTAACAATGCTTAGATTTGGATGTAAATACTACAAAATAATGCACTCATCACTTCTCCCCATCACGCACCCCAACATTATCTACTTTCTTCTTTTTAAGGTCATACCACTAAATACCCGCGCCATCATCTTGTTCAATAAGTACTCGGTCACCGCTCTTCGAATACGCTACTGGTCTTAAATACACAAATGACTTTATATCATTCGGTTGTGAAACCGAAAACAACTTGGTCCAAGATTCCTTCACCCCATAACTCTTCATCACCCACACATCCACCTCCCTCAATGAAAAATTAGTAAATAAGAAAAGACTTTCCCCCAACACCCCCACATTCACATGCAACTCCTTATCCAAATCTTCCGGGAGTGGCACCAACTTACATCCCTCTGTCCCAAGATAAAAAGCACCAATCAACTTCTCACCATCCGACTTCGGATTTCTACACACAACCCAATGCAAAGCACCACCCGCAAACTCACCACGAAACCCCTTGTAACAAAGGTAATAAGGAAAATCCTTAATTCCCCTCCACAAACCCAATTTCAATGAATGAACCTTAACATCACAACAAAACAAATCACCACTTTTGCCTACAAATTGCACTACCCTCACCACCTTGTAATCATTATTCATATGATCATAACCGAACCCGTAAATCACACATCCGCAAAAATCAAAACTCTTTAACAATTCAGTCTTAGTATCCGGTAATTCGACATGTTTTCGGGTTGATGGGTTCCACAACACAACTTTCCCCTCTATGTTAACCAAACATAACAACCCATTGCAAGAACCCAATATTTGAGTCATGTCATCATCACCCTTTAAAGGGTGGTTTAGTTCAATTGGGTTGTCAAGTAAATCAGAGTCGACGGAATACAATTGACCATCTGTATAAGTAATAGTGATGTTGGAGTTTTTTTTATGGATTGATTAAGGTGTAAGTTAATGAAATCTGGGGTGTTAATTAAAGCAAGCCATGTTTTTGAAATGCACCTGAAACGTAGAAGAGAGTTTATGGGTAATCGGGAGAGGATTTCTTTGTGTACATCATATGGAACATCAGACATGGTGAGGGTTTCACGTAATTGACTGAATGAATAATCTAGGAATCTCTATCTCTATATTCTCTATATACTATAAAATGCTTTACAAGCATTTAATGTTGCTTACCTGTCAACCACTCCTTTTGTGCCCATGTCCATTCCTTTTCTAAGACCTGAATCGCCATGTTTGGCATCTCTCTCTCCATTAACTCTCTTCTGGTTCATTCCCGCACCCCGCCCATTTTTATCTACTTGAAACCCCAATCATTTCGGGCCTTACCCGATTGTTGTCCATGGTAGCGGGTCAGTTGTGGGTTTGTTTTTGAGGCAGCAGGTCAGATTTGGAGGTGGAGATCTGTATGGTGGAGGTGTTGGAAGAAGTGAGAATTTGTATTTTTAATTAACACCTAGAAGATTTCATATTCTATAAAACGACGTTATACTACAATTTTCAATTTTAGAGAATTTAAGGGTGGATTTGAAAATACAAAATACTTTTGCAAAATAGTACTAATAACTTCTATTGTCGAACAATTTTTGTAAGTTAGCTTGGAGACGTCGTCGATGACATATAACTTAAATTTACCGATTCTATATTTTGAATAGTCATATAAACACATGAAAATATGCCCTAAAATTTTAAATTATTTACAATTATGTGTTGTAAAAAAGTTCTTTGACTTAAAAGGTTCTTACCACAATGTATGTATATATGTATGTATATAAACACGGTGTACGTGTATGTATGTAAAAAAGCTTTCAAAAATTTCTCAATTTTCTCCTCAGTTTTATTTTTATTTTTATTATTTTTTATGTGTGAGAATTTATTTAATTATTTTTGGATATGGTTATTTTTTATTAGGCTAAGCAAAAGGAGTTCGATGAGGTCAAATATGAGTTCATAAAATCAAAGAAGAAGAAGAAGAAGAAGAAATCTTCTGCTTCCAAATCAATAGATGTAATAGTTCTTAATTTTTATGTAATTTTTGTTAAGTTTATAAATTAAAAATTAATGTACCAAGTTTCGCTTATGTTATTATAAAGGTCTTCAGTTTTTGTCTCCCAAATATCTTAGCACGGTTTGTGCCCATATTACAATTTTTACATTTATTTGTCGCTTATGTGCATCACTAACCGTTTTGTCACGGTGTTTGTTTGTTAGAAATAGTTTTGTTTTCTCTAGAAAGTATTTTATACGACGTTGTGCCCATATTAGAATTATTACATTTATTATATTACAATTATTTTACATTGTCGGTTAGTAACAATTTGTGGCCATATTATAATTATTACATTTATTTTATAATTAAAAAAATAGCTTTCATTCCTTCTGTTTTATCAGTCATAATTTTTAATTAATACAATGTCATTGTATTAATTTCTTATATTCTATAAAAAAATAAAGAATATAAATATATTCTATATTTATATATTTGTGCCAGTGAAAGTGAAAGATCAACAACGACCTATGAAGATTTCATTCCTTCTATTATTGTTATTTTTATTTTTGTGTTTGTGTTCCCGTCATTCTTCCTTTTCAATCGAAAATCTTTAAACATCAACCCTCCACAAAGTCGTGGCATACAACAAGAACGAATACAAATTCTCATATCAAACTCCCTGTTATGCAATATCATATTTTTTTTGTTTAAAAACAGGGCCAAAACAAAGAAATCCATACAAGGGCTTTCCTCAATTTTGCAAAGTATAGGTTTGATATTTATGGTGAAGCATTTGCCCAAAAAATTCAGCTTTAAGTTTTCGGACCCAAAAACAATGTTGTAGAAATGTAAAGTTGTATTCAATTTGCGGTTGACCATAAAGTTAAAGTACTTTTTTTGATTTTTCTGATCCATCATGGGATCAACATGAAGAAAGTCATGATAATCACGACGCTTCATTTCAACTTCCATCATGTGTGTATGAACATGCGAACCTTGAGTCTCTGAAGTTGTTTAAGTATACGTTTAGCGTTTAGATCTACCAACTCCAAGATGAATGTCAGATGTATCTGATTTGAATCAGAGACTTGCATAAATATTAATGTCTTTTTATATTTTATCACAGTGTATTGCTATTTGGCAATTTTATTTCATGGTTTAAATTTTTATAAAAAGGTTATCAAATTTCAATTGGTCATATAAATTTCATTTGGTTGTTTAAAGTTTGTATGTTGATTTCATTGTGGTGAAATTGGATGTCTAAGTTTATGTGATACAAGAAAGAGATTCAGTAGGAACATTTTTTGTGTCGTTATTCGCGATCAAGTTTTATGATAAAATGCACCCATGTCTATTTGTTTTCTTGCCATCAAATTTTTGAATCGTTTGTTTATCATGCCAAAATATGGGCACCGGATATGTTGCCTATGCAATGCTTGATAAAATTCTATTATATATATCCTAAAATTGTCAATGTACTACCTCAAGTGCGGGTGATACAAAATGCAAAGGTACAATCTTTTGAACAAGAACTTTAATTCGAATATTTTGATAACTTCAATGATTTTTTTAATGAATTTGAATAAGACTTAACCAAATGTTAATGATAACTTCAATGGATTTTTTTAATTCTTTTCATTGTTTCTCAGGTTTTTAAACCTAATCGCATCTAAACATGTCGAGGTTAATTCAAATATTTTGTTGTTACAAAATAAAATTGTTACACATAGGAAATGGAAAATTGTTCAAAATCAAATGGATTGAAAATCCCACGCATCGCGCGGGTTTACACCTAGTGAGACTAATGTTGGCAGGAAATATCTATTAACGTTTTTATACTCAATGTAGTACATAACTCTTAGGGTGACAATTCGGGTTAATCATGTCATTTTCTAGTCGCGTTGATTTTGATCTCACTATAAATTTTAGGTACTCTTAAATCTATACAAGCTAATCGTGTCATGTTCGGATCATTTCGGGTTATTACCTTAAACGGGTTATCGTGTCAAAAATTGTCAGCCCTAATAAGGCTCTCCTTATCAATTTAGGTTATTTATTTCGTACACTATATTTACGTTACAAAATAACACGATAAAGGGCAAAATTGTCAAACTAATTAATATTTTAAGTCAAAAGTTATCTTCCAAATTTCACCATTCTTCTCACCAAACTCGTCCTCTCTGCCCAATGGTTTTCATCCCTATTTCTTTCGGTGGGAATGGCAATGTGATGGGGTTTCGCAAAACTCGAACCCGACTCGTTTAAAAAACTATCAAATCTGTCTCGTCTCAAATCTGAAACATGTTTTATAATTAAAACCCTATTTTGCTCTGACTTGATATTTATGATACCGATTTGGCTTGACTTGCTTATTAAATTAAGTTAATTTAATCAACTTTTATCTTTACAAACTAAAAATGATGTATAAGTATGCCACCAATATTACATACTTATATGGGTAGTAATGGAGCAAATATGACTCAAAATATATTTATGTAAAGCTATTTCTTTGAAAATATATATTTATATATATTTTTTTCTAAAATATGTATAAACAGAGCGGGTGGATTTTTTACACCTAAACTCGAACCCGCCTCGAATATAATTTTTCAAACCCAAACCCGAAAAAATTATTTTCATATCCATCCCATTAGGGGTGGATGAAATTGCCACTCCTATTTTTCAGTGACCTCTGACCTTCATCCCCATCTGCTTCTGTTAAACCCCTCACCTTTCATCCAACGAAATCCCCAGCCCTAACTATTTTCAAATCTCAGAAAGGGGGTGGGATATGATATTTATAGCTAACTGAAAATTACAATTGTTGATTCATTTATGATATCTTTATATTTTGATAATTCTTCCTAAAAAAATTTACTTTTGTATATAACCCAAATATCAGGCTTGAATTCGTGATATTTTCACAAATTCTTTACAAACGTCAATTCATGTGTTGATATTTTTAGTTATTTGATAATAGTGAGTTAACTAACTCTTAGATTACCTGAAGATTAAATCTTAAAAGGCTGAATAGGGAGTGGTTTAGTTTTAAATTTTGCTTTGCTTATAATATTAATTGGTTTGACATTTTTTTCCCTTTGTTCTCAAATGCTTCAGTTTATTATTTTTTCCATAAAAATTGAGTGAGTTAAAGTCTTCGTGGTGGAAACTGTGGTGGAAAATCATAAAATTTACTTAGTCTAGAGCAAGGGTGCTAAAGAGTTAATCTCTTCCAAAAATTGTGAAATTTCTTTAAGCAACATAAAAATATATTTACAATAAGAAATTTATGGAGAACAAAAGAAGGATCGTAAAGAATTGTATAGTGAAATCCACAAAAAATTGAAATAAAGATAAGACTAAGGTGAAAATATAATTAATAGATGTTAAAGAAATAATTAGAGTAAACGGATGGTATATGCATGTGAAGATATAAAAGATCTTAAGGTACAAATTAAATAATTGAATAAAAAGAAGTCGGGTAGAGATAGTAAAAATATGCATAATAGTTTAGATTTTTATGTTTAGGATTCATATAAAAAAATCCACAATAATAATAAATAATAATAAGATAAATGATAATACCAAGTGTTAGTGCAGGAAATCACAATTAAATATTAAGTAAAAGGGATTGAAAGAGTAAAGAAAATTATCACAACACACAATATTTATGTTCTTTGGCAACTGCCTACGTCAACGGAGGGGTTTCTCAGCTTTTATTATTCCTCAGATGTTCAGAATTATACACCTTCTTGCCCCGAGGTGAGAGTTATATTTATATGAAATAGTTGAGTTGTACAAATAACCTTCCTAGTTTCTCATTTGCTCGTTGGTGATTCATGTTCATCTGCTCTGAGAATGTGGGTAACCATATAGTATTTAATTATCCACGGAATGCGTTCTTGTATTTATCCATGCGACATTGGATTTGACTGAGGCAGCGTGTTGGGCCTATTTGGGTTTTTAAAAATTAGGCTCTCATGTTTTTGACCCTACAATTGACCATAAAATTCTTTATCAAAGATGGGCCAAAGAGTTTTATATCCTATACGGGCCTAAATTAGACCAAAGCCTAAAATACGTGCTCAAAAAAGTTTGACTGGTAGAACTGTCCATCGATCTTGTGTGCTTAAAGAGTAAATGTAATGATCTTCCATAAATTTTCTTTATCAAGTCATGTAGTGGTAATTATTGTCCATATTTCTCTTTCTGCAATTATAAGTTGCAATTTGTTCAGTTATATTTATCAAACTAATTGATCTTTTTGGAATTCTAGTTCTTTCTCCCTATCTACAGTTTGCACATTCCAAAACAAATTGTAGCTCCAAGCAATTTCCAGATTGGACTGTACAATACTGATGTCCGTTGAGGTAAAATCCTTTTTGTTTCCTAATCTCGCTTGCACGGTCTATTGATTATTCTGTTTAGAGAGTTTTTTTTATAATCCAATGAGTTTCTTTGGGAAAAGAAAGTGGTTGATTCCATATATGATATATCATTAGGTTCATAACAAAACGTATGTATATTCATAGAGAGATGGACTTATTTGAAAACAAAATCCATTGACAATTATAAAAGAAAGTGTATGCAAAAAACTGAATTGATTATGTTAAAGTGGAGTTTCTCTCTTCATGAGACTATCCAATATGAAGACTCACTTGCACCATCCAAGTTAATATGAATGCATCCCTTGAATTGTTAGAAAAACACTATAACCGAGAAAAAAAAAGTTCCCTAGATAGTTGTTGGATTAATACCCAAGGACTAACTGTATAGACTTTCTAAGGCTATAATCTATAATTGTTTATTTACTCATATTTAAATCTTTATGGTATCTAATCTAGGTCCCCCCCAGAATCTTTCTGTTGTTTCTCTCTCTAAGGTCTGGAAGCATTTTGGCGCTGATTTACATGATTCAGGATCACTGAGGTTGGTAGTCAATGTTTCTTGAACCCTAACTTTAATGGTATTTTCTCCCTTTCAACGGCTTGAGAATTAGTGTGGAGTAATTTTCTTCCAAGCGTGGGATGCTATAATTCCAAATGTTTTCCATTTTCTTATGGAAACTGCTTCTTAGGTGCAATCCCACTGATGAGGTCGTCTCGAAATTAAAAGTCTTATGGTGTTTGGATGTAGGTTTTCTATGCTGAGAAAAGAGGAAACTTTTGAGATGTTGTTCTGCTTTGGGGTGGTGGCATATTTGGCATTATCTTCGAGGTATTTTCGATCTTTAGTTTTTATCCTTGTTCCTTGTGTTCCATTATTATGTCTTGGTGGCTTAGAACAAGGGGTAAATGTTTGATGGGTGTATTGTGAAAGATTGTTCCTTGCTTTATTTGTTGGAGAATTTGGTGTGGTTATTATAATATTTGTTTAATAATATTCCTATGAACTCGGATCATATAATCGGGAAAATTCATTCATGTATAGGGGTGGCATTCTTGGCTCGACAACATAAATTTAAATGAAGATAAAATGCAGATATTATAGATGAATTTAGTAGCTCATGCACATATCCTTATCAGGTAAGTTTTGTCATTTTTTCTACTTGAGGCTAGCTGTTGCAACTTCAGGTTTGGTCAGATGTAGTTTTGCTCGGTTCCGGTGTGTTTCTACTGGTGGAGCCTTCCAGTCGACTTTCATGATTTGCTCTTGAGGTTTTGCACAATTTTTGTGATTTTTTTGGTGTAGTTTGACTCTATTTGGGTCATGTACATCTACTTGGCCTCACTTTGTGGTCACTTAGTTTTCCTTTTGTTTCGGCTCACTACTTGAGTTCTTTTACTCATTTTTATATTGGGGTTGTGGTTTCATTTTGAGGGATTTTGCCAACTTGCACTTATCTTTAATGTGCGATACTATGGATAGTTTGGTTCTCCAACTTTTGTGAATAATATAATTTTCGGGGTGTAGTCCCCTATTTAAAAAAATATATAAATTTGTCAAGAAAGACTATGATCTATAATTGTTCATTTATTCATGTTTAAATATTTATGTTTATCAAGAAAGGTAGTATTTAATCAATTAGTATTTGTGTATTTCCTTGATTGTTCATTTGCGTTACAAATTTAATATTTGTACGCTTGACAACATTCCACGATTCTTTGAATCTCTTACAGTTAATGGTATACGGGCTTGTCCAGTTTTTTATGCGTCTTCCTCATTGGCGTTATTTTCTCATGCAAGTTGTTTGCCTCACAATGATGTATGTACTTTATATTTAACCTGGCGTAACGGTTTGAAAATTCTTTTTTTAGGTGACCAACTATAAGCATGAGTATCATCTCCATATGCACAATTATAGTCATATATGTTGCATGTATTGCCCCTAAAGTTAAAAGACTAATTCAATTTCTATTTAATTTTGATATTTTAAGGGGTTTGGGGTTTAGTACGAAACATTTGATTTTCAAAGTTTGTTACCCAAATAACATTATTTTTTGTATTGTTTGATATTTTTTGTCGTTATGGATTGTATTATTTTTAGTATTTTGATAACAATTAATGTTGTATATGATTTGATACATGTGAGAGTTTATATCAGGGAATACATTTTTGGACATTAAGTGTGGGAATTTGCTTTATGTTTGAATTTGGTATGGGAGGGGATGATGGATAGGTGATTTTGATATGTAATAAATAAACATTGTTAATTTTCAAATACTATAGGGAGGGTTCAATCAGTCCCAAAACATGTAACACAATTTTAAAATTTACTATCCATTTTTTTGCACAATTCTTACAAGTGTCTCTAATGTTGTTTCACGGGTGTGAAATTTACACACTAATTTTTGTACCAGAACCTTTAGGGAAGGTCATGCCATCATAGAAATTGGACATTGCAGATCAATGTTCTCTATTTACTACTTTAATTTTGATTCGATGGTTGAAGTCACTTTCACAAAGCTATTAGGGATCACTGTTTCCATCTCCAAAACATTTCACATGCCTATCAAATGCGATGCCCTCTAGCTGTCCCTAAAGTTCTCTAAAATTTGTTTGGGATGTAAAACTGAATTTGAGGGATATATTTGTGTTAACAGCATAAGCATGGTTACCTTTGCGATGTTACTTTGATGTCATCGTTGTCGTACTACTGTCGTGCCTTTATCTGTATACATACACTGCTCATGTAACAATGACTCGCTCAGAAAATTGTATAGCGCAAGTGTACGCTAATCGCGAGAGTAATAAAAGCCCGGTAAGACCGGGGTCGATTTCCGTAGGGAATTATATGAAGTACCGAGGATATTCTTTCAGTTAAAAATCAATAAAAAAGAATAAAAGATAAAAGAAAAGATGATTTGGGTTATACGTGTTGTAATGAGCCAAAGCGAACCAAGATAAATGGAACGCTACACAAAATAGAAACAAGACAAGCGAGATTTATAAACAGGGTATGAAACGATTCTTTAACAAAAGGTTAAGGAGCATTCCCCCACCTCGAATGCGCACAACTCAACGGGTTCTTCCAATTAAATCACAATCAAATGGGAATAAGATACCAATATCAACAATCCTACATGAAGGATGTCAACCCAACAATATAAGATGAAGGTAACGATATATTATGGGAAAAATGCGTTGATGATGGAGTTAAGTCTCAAAATACAACCCTTACATGATAAGAGAAGATAAAATCCTATGAAACTCCCATCTCAACCCACACACCCATTTATTGGATTTAATCATTGAACCAAGCCAAGAAATGAACTCTCTAAGGTGGGTTTATGCTCCCAACCTAGGGAGATTAGCTACTCATGACACCAACCATATCAAAACACATCATTAAACTAATAGTAAGTGTAATAACCATAATGAGAATAAGCATTCAATGCACAATCAGAACATTAATTGCACCAAATTGTACCAAGGATCAACAAGAAACAATAAAGGAGTAAATTTACTTGCAATAAATGAAGTTGATGATGAAAATGACAAGAAAATTATCGAGCCCTAGGAGAGAGAGAGAAACCAACAAAATCTCTTTTATCTATTTATTTGCACACGAATGTAATCCGGGTCCCTTTACAAAATAAACCACTACAAATATATACTAAGTGGAAGAAAACCGCAAAACAAGGGTGGTAAGACCAAACCAAAACTGCGGGGTTTTTGCAGAAAATGAAGTACCGGTCGACCGCTGGTCAGGTACCGGTCGACCTCTGATCAAGGATATGGCACACTGTCTCAATTCAAAGGAAAAATGTAAAACACCGGTTGACCGCTGTTTTGGGACCGGTCGACCGCTCCTGCAAAATCAACACTCTCCCCTCTTTTGATACACAACAAAGGGGCTCGGGAAAACGCCCATAACTTGGTCATCGTGAACCGTATTGACAAACCGTCAAGGGCTACGCGAAGTTGGCAAGAAGAACTACAACATCCGTGAAGGGTTCGGGCACAGAGCTCAAATGTAAGAATGACAGAATTACCCCTGAAGTTGCGTAAAGCACTGATCGTTCCCGGATGACGTACACTTGCACCGTTTAGCATTCCAATCCCTACAAAAGCTCAAATAAACCTCGCAAAGCATATATATATGGAAACCAAAGGCTATACAGTACAAGAGCTTAAATACGTGAAATAACGATCGCAAGCGTGCGTGCATGCATAATTAACGGGCGCAAGATATACAATATTTGCGACTAATCAAACAACATCTCATGATTGATGAAGTTTTTGTTTTAACCACCAATTGTACCATAGACAACCACATGTGGTTTGTCGGTCAAGAGAGACACCTTGACTTTTATTTCTTTCCCCAAGTTAGTTTCATCCCACTTTTCTCTACTTAAAACAGGATTTTCTTTAAACATATCTCCCCATTTGGTTTGAAGGTGGTCATTGATCTCGCACAAACATGTAATTGGTGCCATCGCCATGGACTACAATGTTGGCCCGGTGGTCAAAGAGGATATAAAGGTGAGGTCTTTTTCCTCTCTTATTGACTTTGGAGGATGCTGTCGTATTTAACTCATAAAAGGTGTGGATCTTAGACATGCCAATGGTTGAATTTACAACAAATAGTTATTAACACATTTAGAAAACAATTAGCACATCGAATTATTGTCAATAATCATGAAAATAATGCCTTATATAACATCTTATTACATTCAAAATTATGTTAAACGTGTGAATTTTATTAAAGGTTCTTTACATGCAGATATGCTCAAGGAAAAAAATCCAACCAGTCATCAACTTATAAGGAATTCATAAATGTAAACAAGTAACATTTTCACAAGTGGAAGACGAAAATGCACGTACAAAATAAAATAAGATATCTAGAGCTATGCACTTTGTTGTGAAGACTCCTTGTGTGTGTGAAGGGGGGTGTTTTAGCAATTTTTTTAGTGGCAGAAGGGGTCGTTTGCAACAAATGTTAAGAACAATGAATTTCAAGTATTCCAATTTTTGGATTTTAGCAAAAAAAATAGGTGTTCTCAGAACTAATAGTCAGTTTTATTTCCTTTTGTTATCAGTTATAGTTCAGAGGATTTTTTTTTATCAATGCTGTCTTGTGATATTTTTCCATTTCGTGGCGGGTTGATTGTCGTTCTAGCAGGATAAACAAGTATAATCAATAGTATAGTACAACTTTGCAACCTCGACACCATCCATAGTAAGAGCTCCATCCATTGAGATATGTAGTATAATGAACTTTCCGACCCTTGATCCACAATAAATTTATCAAAAATGCAACATTTTTCACTTTGCTATTAATGTGATGTTCATTTTCACCTGATGTAATTGGAAATACATTGTAAAAATACATCCAACTTGTTTAATCTTAGATGCTTTGATAGCTTTATGTGTGTATGAACTAAACAGAGACTAAAGAGTCTCTAGAATAAAACAATAAGCAAACGTATTCCACCAATATTAACGTGATTTCCAAAGTAAACAAAGTACTCTGTGTACATTAGTGTCCAAGAAACTAAAAAGGACATAAAATTTTACAAACACTTAAGGAAACATGGTTTAAAGAATGGGGTCGAATCCGAGACAACTTGATTGATGTGGTTGGGTATTGTAGGGCACCCAACAGAGTTCTAGTCACTAGTCTTGAAATAGACGAAACAATACTAACTCAACCTAATTATTAGCAAATCGGCAAAATAATAAGAGAAATCAGCCTAACTATTTTCTTCCATTCGTGTCCCACTCGATTGTTTCCTATGCGATTTTTCCCGCTTGGTGATATGAACCAATATAGTTATATATGTATAATCCAGATATATAATTACACATATAAGTTTATAATTTGAAGTTTATGTATATTTTTTTAATTAAAATATTTGTTGATAAAGTGCTTATAACATTTGGAACAATGCAAATGCAAGTGCACCATGCGCCAATACAATCGATTAGACAATATGATACATATTAAATCTTGATTTTGCTATTATTACATTGATCCATGTTATTATAATTATAATTCAAAACTTTTCTATGATTTTTTTCAAAATAAAAAATTGGGACCCCTAAACACTAAACAACATATAGTTTCGATCAATGTAAGGAACTTGAACAATATTTGTCCGATACCAAAATTATTAGCTTAAAAGAATATTATTGATATGCATATTCTCACATACCTCTTATATCCAGGATCCCTATTTATACACATGGGCCAAATTATTTAGAAAAAAGTTTTAGACCCTTCAGCTTAATATATATATGAGAACGACTCCCATATATACCAAATTTATATATCGCTGGCGCAAATCAAAATTTTAAAATACTAAAAAAATTATTTTGAGTTGAGTTTTTTTGTATGGTATTTAAACATTTCAAGGGACTCATATAAAAAATTAGCTCAAAATAACTTGTTTTAAAAGTTGCAAAAAATTGACCATTTTTTTAAATAGCAAAAAAAATTATTTTGAATTGATTTTTTTATATGGATCCCTTGAAATGTTTAAACGTCATATAAAAAGACTAATCCAAAAAATAATTTTTTCACTATTTAAAAAAAATGGTATTATTTGTGTATGTGTGTATGTATATCCCATTCAACTACATACCTAAAAAGAGCTCCTAATCATACCATTTTTTTTAAATAGTAAATTTTGTTTTGGGCAATTTGTAGTAGGGTCCCTTGGTTATACTTTTTAAACATTTAAGGTCAATTTACTATTAGGTCCACTTGTCATGCCACTAGCATGGACTTATACAAGAAGAGAATTAGTGGACCTAAGTGTTTAAAATTGGTCAAAATTCCTTTAGTGTTTAAAATTTGTTTGTGAGGGACCTAAGAGTACTTTCCCCTTTTTTTGAGTTAACGGTATTTGAAAAATAGTAAAAGAATAGTTTGTTCTATATTTTTTTGGAGGTATCCATAGAATGTTGGGATACTCTGGAAAGAAAATTACATTTATATTGTCTTCAGGATAGGCACACTATGTTATTGGATTTCTACTTTTGTGTTCCTTCATAATCATATTAGCCTCTGAGAACTATCCGTATATGCGTGTCACCACTTTTTAAATTCTGATTGGGTGAGATGAAGTTTCACCGTGTCCTACTTAATCAGGTCATTCCATAGAACTAATGTCATCGTAGAGAAGGCCTCATATTGAATATGTGAAATAACTCAGCTAGTGCTCTTGCCCACTCGCGCCCAGATACTATCCTTTTTTGTCTTATCCAATCTGGTAGACCTCCGTGTCTCTTCAACTCTCTGGTAGCCTCGACGTACATAAATTTGGGTCTCTCTATGTCTTTTGCAATTGTAGTAGCCTATGTTAGTCATGATACGTCTTTTGTAATTGTAGTACACAACCGCCACACAAAGTGTTTGACTTTTATTGTTAGCAATGAATAACTTGTATGAAGGAAAAAAATTAACGTCCAACAAAAATGTCAAGTAATGAGATGAGACCAAAATTTGAGAGAGATTAGATATTTAAATTAAAAAAAGAAGAAAAATAAAGTTGTAAAGCAAACAAAAAATTTACGAGTTTCTGCAGTGGTACATATGTGCAAGGGCGATGATGGTGATTTAATTAATCCTCAACTTGTTTTAATGGAGCATAATTAGATAAGTATATCTGTAATAGATTCATGTGAAATGATTTTTTTTTTACAATTTTGAGAATTGTAAATGATTTAAGATCACGGGAATCATTACACTCCAAAAAACTAATAAACCCTCTTTATATTCTTAAAACATTTTGGGCTTTTGATATACTATTCCCAATCATGAGTATTTTTTTTATTTGGACATACCCTTGCATTCCAAAAAGATACAATTATGAGGGTCTAAAAGTGAATAAACTGATTAAATCTTCTTTATATATTTGGAAACAAATCTCGAAAAAGTGAATTTTCAAACCAAAAGTAATCATTTTTCACAATAGAAATCCCATGGGAGGCAAACAAACGAACTACCCTACTACCTTGGTTGTAAATGTGACTAGTGGAATGCGACATTAGTAAATATTTGGACTGTATAATATTATAATTAATAGACCATACACTGTCGTCATTATGCGGATGGATGCAACAAAAATATTCAGAGAATAAAAGAATTCCTAGTCTTTTGATGTTACTATCAACTAATACTGCATTAAGGAAAAAAAATTCACATAAAGTCACCTATATTTTAGCAGAAGTCGTTTATGTCAAACATGTTACTGCCAAGTGTGCAATTATCATCTGTGCAGAAGCCCATTCAGTTTAATCCGAAAAACATCACCAAGTAACATTTTAAGGGGAAAAAATACAATAAACTATAAAGTCATAAATTTATTGCCTAAGAAAATTGAATCTGTACATTGTATCTTGTGTAAAATTTGAACTAAAGATTTCGTGGCACACTACGAAATTATCATCGAGAGGGGGAGTTAAATATATACCATTATGATCATATCAAGATATTCTTTCAATAAATATTCTAAAGAAAGATCCAAAACCTAGACTTAAGCAATAAATGATTAAATAAAAGTGGAAATAACAACAGTATAACATACAATATGGCATGTGCCAAACCGTCTAGGGTGTTATAGGCCTTCGTGACTGAAATTTATTATGAACTTCAAATTGCTGAAAATTTTAAATCTCTATTAAATTTCCCCATTTTCCTCAACAATACAATAGAATCAATGAAGATGAAAGTTTTATGAACGATTGATTGCCAAGAAAAATGAACTTCTATAATATCCTCCCGCCTTACTAAAGGGTCTCCTTATTACCTTAGGTATGGATTTATATCACCAAGGTCAGTATATGATCTTATGCGTCTTTCCATAGATAGTAATTAGTTTCATTTGGGCTGGCCTCCCTGACCTGCGTTCTAATTTCACGCGAACTGCTAATGCGTTTGTGTCTATTTGAGGTGCCGACCTCGCTCCCTCAGCATATCCAACTTGATCAGGAAGAGAATATCTTCTTGGATGAGTAACATTCCAGGATAGTATGATCTGACTCCTTTGTGGAGTGCAATAGGACGATTTGAACCGAACCTCTTAGATGAAACAGTTTTGGCCCTGATCTGAGATGCGCTCGAAGGATTTATTCTACCTCTTAACCTATTCATAGATTGATACTCAACATCTTTGATCCTGACAAGCTGGGATAGGACTATATCGGGTCTCACGTCACTTGACCTTTTCAGATGAAAAATGACAGATCCCACCTTCCTAACGGTGCTTCACTTCTGTGAAATGTCAAAACCACCTCCATGTTAGGCCAATAAAAACTTCGAGAAAAGAGAGCCAGAGTTCGTTATTGATTCAGATCTAAATGACGCCTTGAGCCTAGGGTTTGTATTTTTTATGACATAAAAAATGACTCGGAGGCCATATCTTCCTTAGAAAATCTGATAGCACCCTATCCCATTTTCTCTGAAGTCAAACCAATAGTGAGGTAATAAGAGAAGACATTGAACCAGTAGTAACTGTCGGGAGAATTCGAGAAAATGATGAACATGCATCTTAGAAATTTTTTTGGCCATCAACTGATATATGTAGCCCACGTTCAGTAGTGAACTAATTCAATAACCTATCCGGTGCATGAGAAAGCTGAAAAAAGGAAGCATTAGCTTGGTGGGTAAATTGGTGGCTGTTAATGCAAAAATTCTCCATCTACGAGGACCAATCAGAAAAGGACACATGTCATCCTACGTGGCAATATTCAACACCCGAGGAGAGTTGGTCGGCATCCGAGGAGAGTTGGTCGGCACCTGAGGAGTGTTAGTCGGCACCCGAGGAGAGTTAGTCAGTACCCGAGGATAATTAGTCATCACCCGAGGAGAGTTGGTCGGCCCCCGAGGAGAGTTAGTCGGCACCCGTGGAGAGTTGATCGGCATACCAACCAGGAAGATCAAAGGATAACTATGCATTTAACGAGCATTAATGTACATTTATACTGTAGATGACAACATATAGCATACCAAGCAATTCAACAATTTGATTCGTTGAATGTAGACATAATGTATAAATGTCTACATACAATGAATCTCTTTATCTCCCATCACTATAAATACATGTATTCCCTCAGCCAAAAGGAGATCCAGGAGATCCGACAAGGATGCGAGACACCATATACAAGATCCACACCTTTTTCTCTCTCTACACCACATTGTGCTATTATAAACCCCTGGGAATAACATAACAGTGGACGTAGGCTTTTCCTTATAGCCGAACCACTTTAAAAATCTTTGTCTCTCATGTGCTTGATTGGATTGCTTTTATCTATTTATCTGTGATCATAAAAATGAGATTCGGTCCAATTTTTTACATCAACAGATTGGCGCCGTCTGTGGGAACGTGTTACAAGCATTGTTCTCCATCAAAAGCTAAGTTTTTATTTTCTATATGTATAATAAATTATATATTATACATACATCTGTTGATTCAATCATGATTTTTATGTTTATATACATAAATTAATTGTCCAATTTTTATTTGCAAAATATTGCATATCATGATTTTAAAATCACAACTGTTAGATTAATTCTTATTTAGAAATCTGAAAAATAGTGGATTTCATAAATCATAACTTTTTGCTTGATTCTCAAGTTTCAATTTTATATCATGGAATAAATATTTTACATGAATAAATATACCAATATATACGATGATGATAAGATTCGATAATTTTCTTTATTGATTTTGAAATAATTTGTGAAAGATCTTTGATGACTATTCAAATTCCCATTATATTTTTGTTCAAATCATGATTCTCATATGTTTATATCCATAAACTTAGAGATCAAATCAATTATATATTGTGCATACATCTTTTAATTCAATCATGATTTTATATTCACAAATTGTTGAATCTAATTTTACAAATCTAGATAAATGTATATTTCATAATCATAAAGTTTGAGAAATTTGTACATATTATATTATTTCTTCTTTAAGGAGATAAAATAATTTTTCTATATTCATAAATCTCTTTTATATGAGTATATACAAATTTGATTCATTTGGAAATCTTTTAATTTAGTCATAATTTTTATATGCACTAACTGTGTGATCGATTTCAATTTGGGGATCTGGTGAATTTTAGACTCATAAATATTATACAAATCCTTTCATCTATGGATCCACTTGAAGATTTTCTGAACAAATATGTTAGGATAGGGATAAGCATTAAGAATGATTATGTATTTTCCATTCTGATATCAACATGAATTGAATCAGACCCATTTTCTCTCTCTTCAAGAAAACTATGTTCTCTGCACAAATAATCATATTATGTAATTGTGTTGATACGATCAATTTTATCAATATATGAATAATCAATTATATGTTGTACATACATACATACATCTTTTGATTCAGTCATGCTTTTTATGATTATAAACATAAATTAGTTGTCCAATTTTTCATTTATCAAATCTGCAAAATATTGCAAATCACGATTTTATTAAATTAGTGGATCGGTTTTTATTTCAAATATGAATAAATGAAAATTTCATAATCACAAGTCCGTTAAATATTTTTATGGAGACACGTTTATGTACATCATATTTTTATGAGAACACGAGATATTTTGATTGTTATCTCTCATATTATTATCAGGAAATTTAATTGTCCAATATTGAAGCCAATGCACACTATATATTGGTCGGCTGAATAATTATTCTAATCGTAATTTTTATATGATTCAGCCTCAATAGGTGCTCAGGAAAAATTATCTGCCCAGTACAATTCTTGGATGCTCATCAACAGCACATAAAGACCTTAAAAGGTCAATACCAAACAAAAACAACACAGCAGCAAGACTGCAAATAACAATTCAATTGGCACCATCAGATTCATTTCATACATGCCCCAATCCTGGGCATAGAGCTTCATACTTGACTTAATCGAGTTAAGAGTAGGATTGAAGAAGTTCGAGGCAATGCCATCTACAGTACATCAGTGCCTAAAATTTCCAACAAATTTTGGAGTAGGAGTTGTGAAAAGTGATCAAAAAGTAGCTCGGGAATGTTATTATTCATCTGCCGAGCAAGAGGAGCTGGAGGAGTCGAGGAAAAAGACTATTACTTATCAAGTGGATGAAGGTGCAGAAATTGAAACATTGGATCGTAGAGATGAGTCACAACTCGTGAAGGGTCAAGTGGTGGAAGCTATTGAAAATATCATTCTGGATGACGAGCACCCTGAACGAACTACTCAAATAGGTTCGTCGTTGGATACCTCATTAAAACAGGAATTGACAACTTTCCTAAGCAGCAGAAAGAAAAATTTCGCATGGAGTCATGAAGATATGCCCAGAATAGACCCAAATTTCTTATGTCACGAGCTCAACATGAATAAGGATATCAAACCAGTGAAGCAGAGAAGAAGAGTATTCAGTCCCGAGAAGAATCAAGCTATACAAGAGAAGGTCGAGAAGCTACAGAAATCTTGCTTTATCGAAGACGTTAAATATCCAGACTGGTTAGCAAATGTGGTGATGGTAAAAAAGAAGAATAACAAGTGGAGGATGTGTGTAGACTTCACCGACCTCAATAAAGCATGCCCAAAGGATCACTTTACGCTGCCCCAAATTGATCAACTAGTCGATGCTACCTCGGGACACGAGCTGCTGAGCTTCATGGATGCTTATTCTGGATACAATCAGATTAAAATGAAACCTGAAGACGGGGAAAATACTTCTTTCATTACCCCTAGGGGAACTTATTGTTATAATGTTATGCCTTTTGGTTTGAAAAATGCAGGTGCGACATATCAGCGGCTGATGAACAAGGTTTTTGCTGAACAAATCAGTTGCAATATGGAAGTCTATATTGACGACATGCTGACAAAGAGCAAAAAAGCTGCCGATCATCTAGTTTACTTAAGCCAGACTTTTGATAACTAGATAAATATCAAATGAAGCTGAACCCGACGAAGTGCATATTTGGAGTACGAGAAGGCATGTTCCTCGGGTACATTGTCAATCAATGAGGCATTGAAGAAAATCCTGAAAAGATCAAATCTCTATTAGGGCTGCGATCTCCAAGAACAAAGAAGGAAGTACAGAGTCTCACTGGAGGAGTAGCGACACTCAACAGATTTGTGTCACGAGCAACTGATAGATTTTGGTGTCACGAGCAACAGATTTTGGTGTCACGAGCAACAGATTTGTGACACTCAACAGATTTTGGTGATGGGAGAAATATTATACTTATATCTTGCAGTGTCGGAGAATGCAGTTAGCTCGGCGTTGATCAGAGTGGAAGATGGAGTGAAAAAACCAATTGACTACACAAGTAAGGCCTTCCTCGGAGCAGAGATCAGATGTCCAAGGCTGGAAAAATTGGCACTGTCGTTGATTGAAGCGAGTAGGAGAATGAGGCCATACTTTTAGGCTTATACCATAGTAGTATACACTGATATGCCATTGAGGCAAGCCCTTTATAAACCAGAAAAATCAGGGAGATTGATGTATTGGGCAATAGAGCTCGGTGAATATAATATAGTCTATGAACCTAGATCATCGCTAAAAGGGCAGGCTGTAGCAGATTTTATAGCAGAGTTCACCTATCCTGATACCCCCGAGGAGCAAAAGTTGCTCGCTGATCAACCTGTGGATGTTACAGGATCAACGGACACAAGCTCAGACCAACTTCGGTTGGTAAAAGGGTGAGTGGATGTTATAGAATCAACAGACACAAGCTCAGATCAACTCCGGTTGGTAAAAGGGCGAGTGGATGTTACAGGATCATCGATTTCGAGCTCAGACCAACTCCGGTTGGTAAAAGGGCAAGAAAAGATGATCGACGAGGAGCAAGAAATATCAGGGGAGGATGAAAGGAAGCAATAAATATTTCACCGAGGAACTCTGTCAGATCAGAAATTTGAAGACGAGTTACCTATATGGAGGCTATATGTAGATGGCTCATCTTGCACAACAAGCTGTGGGGCAGGGATCGTTTTGAACAGCCCGGACGAGGTCGACATGGAATACGCCCTATGATTCCAATTCAAAGCTTCCAATAATGAGGTTGAGTATGAGGCCATGATTGCAGGTCTTAATTTGCAAAAATTATGGAGGCGCAGCAGGTTATTTGTCTTCAGTGATTCTCAATTGATCGTAAATCAGATGTTGGGAATATATGCAGCCAAAGGAGAATCAATGATTAGGTATCATGCAAAGGTGATGGAGTTGGTATCAGAATTTGTTGCTATTCAGCTGGTCAGAATACCAAGAATGGAGAATGCGAGAGTAGACGCCTTAGCTCAATTAACATCAGCTACTCGTACCGAACTACGAAGAACAATCCCAATTGAAGTTTTAGTTGGTCGGAGTATAGATGAAGATCTGATGATGAATTTTATTACCCTTAATTTAGGACCATCTTGGATGGATCACATCAGGGCATATATTGAGGAGGAGAATTACCGATTGACAAGCTCGCAGCCAAGAAATTGAAGTTTAAAGCTGGTCGGTATGTATTAATTAATGGTATTCTATATAGACGAGGAATTATGGCAGGTTTGCAAAGATATGTGCATCCCACCAAGGTGAAAGATTTGATTGAAGAGGTCCATGAAGGGTCTTGTGGAGCCCATGTAGCAGGTCGGACGCTTGTGCAAAGGATGATGATGCAGGGATACTACTGGCCAATGATGAGAGCTGATTGTATAGACTATGCCAAGAAATGTGTAAGGACACAAATTTCCAATTGAGTCCATATATAGTTTTGGCTCAATTCCGGACAAAAACATTTATTCATAGGATAGTATTTAATTGTAATATTCTCAAGCCTATGAAGTGTTTGTTGAAGACGTAGCGACAAAGAGTATAAAGCAATTGTAATATTCCGGGTTGCGTGCCTCGTTTCTATGTCATCAATCATAGTTCCATGCTCCCAAGGTATGAATGCAATTATATATATATAGGAGCTTGGAACAAGTTTATTGGGTCTTAGGTTTAATAAAAATTGTGTTTTACTTTCAGAAAAATTTAATTAGAACTTTAAAATAAAGTATATAAAGTTTCTGGGCCAAAATCAAATTTTATAAAATTTCTGGAAGTCGTTCGAAATGTCGTTCGAACGAGTTTTTCGTTCGAACAAGGTTTCGTTCGAATGAGTTTGCCAACGAGTCTAAACTGGTCCGTCGTTCGAAATGTCGTTCGAACGAGAAAGTTCGTTCTAACGAGATTTCCAACGAGTTTCTAACGAGTCCAAACTGGAGCGTCGTTAGAACTCTCGTTCAAACGAGAGTTCGTTCGAACGAAATGTCGTTCGAACGAACTGCTAGGCGGGAACAGTTTTTGGCAGTTTTTAACCCACTTTCCCACTAGTTTATCTCTTAGAGAGAGTTTGAGAGCAAAAATTGTTTAGGAAAATGTTCATGTTTTGAGTGAGATTTTTAGAGAAAATATTTGATCACTCTAGTGTTGTACACCCATATTGTTTATCCAAGTTCTTATATACATATCAAATTGCTTGGAGTTTTGGCACCGGTTTATCTCTACCGAATTCAAGAAGAGAAGTTTTGGTTTGCTTCTACATCCATTAAAGAAGAAGAAGACTTTTTGTTGCGATTCTACCCACTTGGATAAAGGCTCCTTGCTTGGGTGACGGTGACCATATAAAGCCCCATCGGTGGATTTCGAGACTGCGGTGGTGTTCCAAGGTTATTCGCTAGGAAGAGGTGTCTACAAGAAGAAGCATCGAGGCTTGAAAGGGATCGAGTCAGTCGTTGTAAGTCTATATGTCTTGTAATTGTAATTCCATATCTAGTGGATTTGTGGCTAGGGTCGTCCGAGGTTGTTTCCCGTCTTGGGTTTTTCCTCGTACATCGCGGCGTAGTGTGATTGGTTTATTTTATCTTGCATAAATAATTTAGAACGCATGCTTAGAATAATTCAAGATAAAATTCAGTTTAAATGATCACACTCACTTTAATTTGGGACTAAATTAAATATTGGGTAAAGTTTATTTAATTCAAGTCATTTGCTAAAACTTGGTTTCGCCTAATTTGCTTATATTGATAAATATGACTTAGGCAAATTCTAGTACTTGGATTAATTAATCGGTTTAAGTGAATATATTAATTGTTTAATTTTACTTCACTTGGTTGCAATTTTAATTTGGTTTCAAGAAATTAAAATTTGTTGTTTTGTGGTAATATTGAACCATCACGTTTTACGCTTCCGCATCATCTTCGAGTTTATTTATATAAAAGGAAATTATTAACTTTGATTTTCTTTGCAAAAATCACAATTCGGGGTATTTACTTCTACAAAATGTGACAAGTGCCAGCGATTTTCCTCCATCCGAAGAACTCAACAAGCATTATTAACACCCATCACTTCCCCTTGGCCATTTTCCATGTGGGGAGTAGATCTGGTCGGGCCACTGCCAACGACCAGGGGAAGGTTCAAATACCTCGTCGTCGCAGTGGATTATTTAACTAAGTGGGTAGAAGCGGAGCCTTTCATTGATATGACGTACGACAAGGTGTACCAATTTATCTGGAAGAATATCATTTGTCGATATGGTCTTTCTCATGCCTTCATCACAGACCATGGAACACAATTTGACAACGAGGAGTTCGCTGCCTATTGCCATCAGTCCAATATCTTAAAGATCCACTCGGCACCAGGACATCCTCAAAGCAACGGATAGACTAAAGTGACGAACAGAACACTGCTAAATGGATTGAAGAAAAGACTAAGTGACGCAAAAGCAAACTGGATCAACGAGTTACAGTCAGTACTGTGGGCTTATCGTATTACTCCCCGAGCACAACTGGAGAATCACCATATATGTTGGCGTTTGGAAGTAAAGCTGTTATACCTGCTCCCTTTATTGAAAATTTTTCGGGGAATAGTACTGCTACACACTACTCAGAAAAAATCGGCAAAGCTCAGACTACTCAGCAAAAATATTCCTAAAAATGCCAACCTCGGTTGGTTAGGAAACAAAATATTCCTAAAAATGCTAACCTCGGTTGGTTAGGAAACAAAATATTCCAAAAAATGCCAACCTGTTTGGCTAGGAAAAAAAATATTCTTAAAAATGCCAACCTCGGTTGGTTAGGAAACAAAATATTCCTAAAAATGCCAACCTGTTTGGCTAGGAAACAAAATATTCCTAAAAATGCCAACCTGTTTGGCTAGGAAATAAAATATTCCTAAAAATGCCAACCTGTTTGGTTAGGAAACAAAATATTCCTAAAAATGCCAAACTGTTTGGTTAGGAAACAAAATATTCCTAAAAATGCCAACTTATGTTGGTTAGGAAGTAAATATATTCTCGAAAATTCCAACTTATGTTGGTCGGGAGGTAAGATTATTCCAGAAAGCGCCAAAGTTGCTCGTAGAGGAAAAATCCACTAACTATGGCTGGTCGGGGATAAAAACCCACTAATTGTAGTTGGTCGAAAAGGAAAATTTACCAACCTTGGTTGGTCGGAAACATTTTATGAAAACGAGAAAGTGATCAAGCAACATTTTTTATACTCGTAACTTTTTTACTAAGTTGGTCGACAAACAAAACATCATTTTTTACCAAATGGTTACCACAAATTCAAACTAGTCGACAATAAGTTGATCGACAAACAACACAATATTGTTATCTTTTTAACAGATACATATGCACAGATGTAAAGTATTTAACAAGACAATAGCAATTAAGATTGAGAACAAAAATGAAAGTCTTTCATTAAAATAAAAAAATACATCAGGAATGAAATACAAATTTATTACATCAATATTTCCATTCTATTGGTTTCTTCCCCTCTGCTTTTGAAATAGGTTCCTCGCCAGCAGGTGGATCATTTAAAGCAAAAGGAGAATTTATGAAGTTAAGATCTTTGAGCATCCTGATATTCATCACGGATGGTCGATCTAGGAGGTGCTCGATAAAGTATTTGTTCATTTGGGGGCTTCTATTACATATATATTTGTTCATTTGGTGGCACATTCTTATAACATCATGCAGTCGAGCATCAAGTTCAACTCCACAAACTCACACGATCGGGGCCCCGACCAATTATCATTCAGAAGTTGTTTTTCTTGCTCAGGAATTATTTTTGATATTGAAGTTCAGGAGGTGCATTCAGAAGTTCAGGAAGCATATTCAGAAGTTATTATGCACATGCTATTGAAGTTCAGAAGTCAAAATCAACATCTACAACACTGAGATCTTTACTACTACTGCCCGACCAACATTGAAGAAGAAGTTGTATGAAAATGTTTCGAAGTCCACCACTAGCTTGGTACTAATCAGATTGAAGAGTTGGGTTCAAAATCTAGTAGGTTACTCGACAAAGTATTCAGAGGAGCATAAATCAGAAGAATCAAGCACGTGAAGTTAGCACTCAGTTGCTCGGCACAGGAGGCAGTTGGTCGGCTAGCAAACCAATCAACATACTTGAAGATTATGACAAGCTACAAGCTGCATACTATTGCATGGCTGCATCCAAATTCCCAGGGGTGATACATAGCACACGGAGTTCCTCAAAATAAAGATTAGCAACCATTGATCAGCCTGCATCATATGTCGTCCAGGAGATAATGCACTTTATGTTGAACAAATCAAGAAGGTAGATCAAGAATTTCATGAGCACCGAGCAACACTGCAGAATAAATACTCAATCCTTTCAAGTAAACCAACAAGCATGGAGCATTGGGGGCTTCTATTAACGCAAAAATTCTCCATCTACGAGGACCAATCAGAAAAGGACACATGTCATCCTGTGTGGAAATATTCGACACCCGAGGAGAATTGGTCGGCATTCGAGGAGAGTTGGTCGGCACCTGAGGAGTGTTAGTCGGCACCCGAGGAGAGTTAGTCAGTACCCGAGGAGAATTAGTCGGCACCCGAGGAGAGTTGGTTGGCCCCCGAGGAGAGTTAGTCGGCACCCGTGGAGAGTTGATCGACATACCAACCATGAAGACAAAGGATAACTATGCATTTAATGAGCATTAATGTACATTTATACTGTAGATGACAACACATAGCATACCAAGCAATTCAACAATTAGATTCGTTGAATGTAGACATAATGTATAAATGTCTACATACAATGAATCTCTTTATCTCCCATCACTATAAATACATGTATTCCCTTAGCCAAAAGGAGATCCAGGAGATCCGACAAGGATGAGAGGCACCATACACAAGATCCACACCTTTTTCTCTCTCTACACCACATTGTGCTATTATAAACCCCTGGGAATAAAATAACAGTGGACGTAGGCTTTTCCTTATAGACGAACCACTTTTAAATTTTTTGTCTCTCATGTGCTTGATTGTATTGCTTTTATCTATTTATCCGTGATCATAAAAATGGGATTCGGTCCAATTTTTTGCATCAACAGTGGCCAAAGGAAAATTTGATGGTCGATAATTTCTTAATAGAAGATATAATCATATTAAGTGCACTCTTTCGAAGACATTTAAAAAAACAGCAAGCACCTAAATCAATGGTGATGCGTTATGTAGGAAAATATTTTTTCACATCAAGTTTCAGAAAAATATATATTCTTTTAGTATCCTATGTCAGGAGTTCGTGTGCTGAAAGGATCTCATATGACAGCAAAAGAGACAAAATGAGACTTGTTGCCTAGTCCATATTGATGTTGGCAGAACTAAAAGCATATAAAAGTACATGAGATGGTGGAAGATACAACTATTACCTAGTCCATATTGATGTTTGATAATATATACTGAGAATACAGTTGGAGCCTGTAAGGTGTGCGGGTAGCTAAAGAAAGAGATAACTAACAAGGGAAATTTTAGTAATTATTTTTAAGGGTTGTGAATTATACCAAAGCCGATCGATACCCTGCGCTTCTCCCCACCGGAGATGCCGCGGTCGACACATAACTGATTCTCACCCTGGTAACGTGGTTTAATAAAAGCTCTTTCAACAACTCTTTCACTCTGTCTGTGGGCTTTCTAAGCCCACCGTTCAGCCTTAGACACATGCTATATTATTTTAGGTGAAGAAAATTGTATAAGGATACCTATTACTTCGTAATTCTCTATGTTTCCTTTTTGTGTTTTCTCTTATTCTAATATATTCCTGTTAGGCATGGGATTTTATTTTTAGGAATTATAGTGTGTTTCGTATTTGGTCGAAATTAAATTATTGCAGACTTGTACTGCTCTTTGAACCATGAATTACGCACAAAATTTATCAACTATCTACAATTAAAACTGCAACAATTCGCGTATCAGCTCATTTTCTATTACTTACATGTGCTTTTAATATCACTTCCAAGGCAGCGTCATCAAATATTATGCAAGGTGCATTGCCTCCAAGTTCAAGAGATACCTACAAGATTCAACGTCCGGAGAAAACTAGTATCACTGAAAAATTTGAAGGCTCATCTCTCTGTCCTTTTTGCTGTCATGAAGTTCACAAAGAATACCTTTTAACAGTCTGACGCACACTTGCCATTAACTTCTTTCCAACAACAATGAGCTTGTGAATGTGATATTGCTTTCCTAAATATGTTCAAAATAAGCATAAATAAATAGGATTGCAGCATCGTGTCGAAAAAAAATAAAAAATGTGATGCATAGAAAGTATAAAATTTATAGGCTTACAAGTTACAAGTAAGGCATCCCCTATCCTAGAATCCTTATAACCACATTCACTATTAAAAAATATCTCTAATAAATTAGAGAAATCCGCCTCAATAAACATCATATATGGTAGTCTAGATAAATACTCTGATGACACACGTGCATAAATTATAAAATAGTGGTTTAACAGAGTACGTTATGCTAAATAGAGATGAATGAACAAATAGGTTCATGTAGCCAACCCCAAGTAATTAGAAAAAGCATATATTAAATTGAGTTGAGTTTGTGCATAATATATAAAACAATTACCCGCAAAATTTTCGCCTTTAAGGGAGAGCTAAGTTGTCACTAGAACAACCAAGTGTGTAGAGCAAAATCAGTTTTAGGTAAAATTTTGCTTCGCATATACATTGTCATTCTTGTCAAAAAACAAAAGTACATTACCCAAAGTGAAAAATAATTTAAATTTGTTGCACTTTTTGGTAATTTACTCCACAAAAATTACATATTGTGAAAAGATAAATGTATATGAGACTTTATAAAAGCATCCACTAAGATTCACATACGTTTATTTAAAGGGGTTTGCAATTCCCTCACAAATGATAAACCTGACAACTGAAAAATTTTAAAAAATAAATAAATCTATTGTTCACAGCTCACAACCACCCCTGTTTTTTTTCCACTAACTCTACTGCATAAGTACATAAACCATTCATTTTTTCTTCATAAACTTATTCTTCACAAGCTCATTTTTAGGCTCGCATATGGAATTAAACAATGAATCACTCTTAGGTTTTACCTCGTGATGGAGTGGGAGTATTGCTGGGAGAAAACCATGGTCATCAATGGTGAACGGTTGATCTCAACTTTGGATCCTCTATCGTAGTTGAACATGGCTAGGGCCCTAGTTCCAGTTGTTGAGGTCACTTTTTAACCACGATATTTTTGTCCTTACCTCGAGTGTTGGAATTCGGTAGGGGCATAAATCATAGAACGAGAGTCGATTGGGCAATGCTGCACCTTTCGAGGGGGTAATTTATCGATGAGAATGACATCTACAGAAGGTGGTTGGCTCCCTAAGGACTTTGATAGTGGAGGCAATTGCCTTTCGTGGATCCTTTGTGCTCCAGTTCTGCCCCGCAAACCCCATGGGTCCATCCACCCCCTGGAGTCCTTTCTAACAGCCTCACGACGACCTAGTTGAGCCCTCCCTTTGCTGACACCTCCACCTATGATTGTCATCACCCCTATTAAGAACATGTACGGAGAACCAAGGTTGGCGCATGGCGGTTGGTTTGGTGACTGAATTAAGGTGGAAATGTAGTCCTTCAATTATCCCACCACGCTGTCAATGCTTTTGATCTCATCCGCCAACGCGACCAATTCTTATTCACATTGATTGACTCGTCGGCTTGAATGTTGACCATTGATTTCATTGTCTTGATTCGTGAATACGGTTACAACACGTACATGCACTACTACTATGCTCTAATATGATTTTTATAGGTTATAAATGATTGAAATGCCCCCAATCGAAATTTAATACCGCCAACGACAACAACAGGCCAAATATACCAAAATGACCTAGGCGACCCAAAATAGAAACTTACCAAAATGATGCTGGCAACCTACACTAGGCTAAAATTTACCAAAATGACGCTAGCGACCCAAAATAGGCCTTAAACTTCCTTGTGTTTTGATGTGTTAGCATGCTTATGTTTGAGATGATTTTGAGGGAATGGTTTATCTATGTCATGGAGTCTGGCCATAAGCTTGCTCTTTTATCTGTGTGTGAGCATGATGTGGCCTAATTTGGACAAGGATGGAGTGTGATATGAAGTGCTTATATACGCATACCTCTATCTCTCTCTACCCGAAGATCTAGGATTGTAATAGTTTACATAATACCCAACAATTAGCGTTGCCAACTTCATCCACCTAACTCCAAATTAATGTAACCTGCAGAAAACAGTGCACCTAAAATTGCGGTCTTCATCAGCACAAAAAGACATGGATTTTTATCTGCACATTATCAAATTCAAAATTGTGCAGAACATATGAATTTTATCAAAAAGTGCAGATACATGTAGATATGTTCATTATGGAAAAATAATCCCTTTTGTCATCAACATATTGAAAATTCATAGATATAAACAACCAAGATTTTCATAAGTGGGAAAGGAAAGTTCACACACGCACACAACAAAAAAAAGACATCCCTGAGCTATGCATTTTGTTGTTAGACCCCTCCCCCCTTTTCCAGGCATTTTAGAAATGTTTTTAGCAGTACAAGGGAAGTGTTTGCAACAGAAATTCCATAAGTATGCATTTTGATGCAACGATCTCCCTTTGGGGAATTTTCAGCGACATAGGGATGTGCTTGAAACAAATTGAGTATTCAAGGGAGGTATTTTGCCTAAAAAATAGTTCAGGGGGGTTTCTATAGAAAATTGCATATTTTAGGGGGTGCACTTTACCCAATATAAAATCTAGAAATATTCAGTAGGTAAATTTTTCTGTATGCAAACAATGTCGTCAAGTCTTGTAAAAGAGAAGAATAATTTTATCTTCCTTCCCTGATAATAATACAATAATTATCCTAATGTGTAAGCGCTGAAATCGTGAATTTTAGAGCTCAAGCAAATAAGTGACCAATACAGGTATTTTTAAAGTCAAAATCGCACACTAATTGAGTCAAAGTCCTTAATGGAAGAAAAGTAGAGAAAACAAATGAAAAGAATAAAAGTTCAACTAATTTTGGCCCCCTGTAAAATCAGCAAGGCCCTACAATAACTCCTAAACATGGTCTAACAGATGCGGGATGTGTCATGCTATACTTCATGCATACAAACTATTTAGATTTGTACAGTTGGAACTCAAGTAAATGACCGATGTGGGAGAAACCCCAAACCTACGTGGTGAATGATTTCCTTGATTGTCGTGGATCCTAGTATATCAAATTTACATGCTCTGTAAAGGAACAACCGTTGTATCATTAACTATACTAAATTATAACACATACACACACATGTATATATAAACTTATATACAAATATATACAGGTGCTTTGGTGGCGCAATCAAATTTTACGAATTTGAAAAATCGACCAATTAACGCACTCGCTCAAGCCCCCTCCCCCTCCCCCGCAATGCATATTGGGTACCTATAGCCACCATAAATATACTAGCTCAACCTCTATTTTTAATCTCTTCCTATTGACCAAATTACCATCCCCACATATCTCACCATCTCTTTCGCAAAAAAATTACCTTTCCAACGACATCAATGTTTTTTAAGGTTCAATTTGGACCACGAGCTATGAGAGACCAAAAACACCATCCCCATTTATTACATACCAGTTCCATCTAATGCAACAAATGCTCCAAAATATGTGCCATTTTTAACTTTTCCTTGCTGCAAAAATGAAATAACTTTAGTATAAAATTTAATCATCCAATATGAAACGTGCCAAAATGGTAGTAAAGTAAACTCTTAAGTAGACCAACTTGATACATCTAACCAATCAAAATGTTCGATTCTGCCAACGATCTTCAATATTAGCAATAAATTGTTTAGAATCAAAATCGCTTGTAGAAGGACCAAAAAGCATAACAACATATGAAAAGGGGGATAGTACCAAAAGAAAAATATATCATCTTACCCCTAGCCCTCATTCATTTAAAAAATATTTGATCTTACCCCAGAGATCAATAAATATTGACATTGAATCATTGGTTTTCATTTAAAAACGGATACCCTTCTAAAGTCGTATCTTAATGAAGGCCACTGAGATGAAAATATATGAAACAATGTGAAGCCAAGAATCATTGATAGAGAAAAGTGGGTCAAAATATCATATTTTTTTTAATCCTAACGATGAATCTTATGGAAAGACTTATTTGACACTACAATTTAGTGTTGTTGTTGTAGAACAAATCCACTTCTTGAGATGCCGCCATGAATATTTTCAAAAACATCTTGGCTTGCACTGACTGAACTTCATAACAGTGGGACCTAGCTGATCAGAAACCCCCTGTGCATATCGCCAATGGAAATAGAATTCCCAACCTATGAACAAATATGGTCCATTGATTACAAGGGATCAATGGCCAACAAATATGCTTGTATCAAAATCTAATCAAGGAAAAACAACCAACAAATGAAAAAACAAAAACCACCTCTATACTATTAATTACATTTATTGTTTTTACAAAATCCAAACAATGACTAAAACAAATCCCAGCATTATCAAACACTTCATTAGTTTTAGTATTTTTTCTCAACAATTACCTTTATACTATTACGTATCTTAGATAGATCAATATTTTCTAAAAATGGTAATTCAGAAATACAAAAAGATGTCACAGACACAATGCAATAACATATCACCTCCAAATTATAACCACATCGTCATACACCCTGCTGCCCCTGTATCAAAAACCCCCACACAAATTGAACTGTAAAAATGTATGAAACATCTTAAAGAAGGTCTGAAATGTTGTTAAAGAGACATTTACATTATTTCTTTCCATTTTTCAATGACAGAGTTTATATAATTTTTTTCCACATTTGCAATCAATACTAAGTAAAATATCTAAATCTTAAATGAATTCCCTAGACGAGTTCGAGTTTTGAACTAAAAATTAGTCTAGGGACAGCAGACACATAGACTCAATACCAAGTCTATTAATTACAACTTGTTAAATCATAAATATATTTTGTATGCTTCCAAGTACACCCTTCAATGGAGGTTGAATCTAGAAACAATAAGCACAAAAAAATGTACCGAAACATATTGTCTAAACATAAAAAAAATTATACTTTACACACATACTAAATTTAAACACAAAAAGTGTTTGTAAATTAAGAGAGCGAGGTTAATAAAATATGCTTAACTCAATCGCAGTAGCTTATTCCAGGAAACTAATAAAACATATTCAACATTTTTCTCATAAACTAAGAAACTATAACTTATTGTCTTTAAGAACATCCTCACAATTTGTAAATAGGGCCAAAATCCGAACGTATAAAGTTTACAAAACAAAGAGCGCATGAGGTAAAATATACCAATTTAATAAGATAAAAAAGATGAGGAAACTAATCACATCTAAGACAAATTGTTAAGAGATACTTTCACAAACCATCGATCGAATTGGATGTTTGAAAATCACATGAGACATCCTAAAAAAAACATTCTCAGTAGAATTTTCTGACCCAATTTTATAGAAACTAACAAAATCAAAATTTTACTAACCCTAACAAAGCCCCAAATCTAAAACCAAAATTTGGAAAATCCTTCCATTTTTGTAAAATTCATGTTGAGGGAGATAAAAAAAAAGCACCTTATTTGGTTTGTTGGAAAAAAGAGAGAACTTGTGACAGAGGCGCTATGGAGGGTTAAAGGATGCGGAAGCGAGTGTGTGTGTGTGTGTTAAGGCGAGGCGAGGAGGAGCAGGACGAGCGATTCTTGTACTAAAAAGAATGGTTTGTAGCTTTTTGGTCGACACACTTCCATCTTATGAAATGAATTTCGATTATTAAGTTCAAATAGAAAATCATCTTTCATTTAACATACACTTCTAATTGACTACCAAAATACTAATGTATAAATTAATGAGTTTGTCCTCGAATCTAATTCAAATTCACTGAAAACCCCAATTCCATAAATAACTTTGCCGCATTATTAAATCACCTGCAAACACACTACTCTCTCTCTCTCTCTCTCTCTCTGACACACACACACACACACACAGAGTAAACACATAAACACTATTTTCTAGCAGATGACACACACCCTTAACATCCTACACACACGCATGTACACAACCAACAAAAACTATATTGCATCAGAACATCCACATGCCACAGAACCACACACAAGCACGCACAGTTTTAAAGCAGACAGACAAGTGCCACACACACTTTGGCACACTACGTTTCCACGCATACACACACAATAATATAAATCATGGGATGTTTATATGGAGGGAAAGAGTATGAACCTGTAGAAAAATAAATAAATGAGTAGACAATGAGCCATTACATTTTTTTTTTAATTTTTTGCTTGCAAATACAAAAAACAAAAAACATGAGTTCATTTGATTTGGGAGAAGCAAATCAGGTCGTGAGATTAAAAATGGATGATAAGGAGATTGACCACAAAGGCTTTTATCATTATATTTTAAATATTGCCTTGGTCTATTGTTATGTAAACATATAAATAAAGCACTTATGGAAGAAAAATATAAAGCAAGATTGAAGCATACAAAAATAATAGAAATATGCAACAAAAACATTTATAATCAAAGAACTAAATCTGGAAACCCTAATTGTGTCAAAACAAAAGGTAAAAGCCAAGACCCGACACACAAAATTAACCACTTAAATGGAATTAAAAAAAGGTAATGGGTATATGAGAGTACTTGTGGTTGAAGATTATGGTGATGGTGGAAGATGGATGTGATGTTGACATTGGATACTAAATATAATATGAGTGAAAACCAAGACCCGTACAACCTTTAATCGATTGACACAATGCTTGTTCTTGCTTCAAATGATTAAAGCAATAATGAGAGCCAAATTTCACATATTAATGCAAATGGGAACATAAACCATGGTAACTTGCCACAAATCAATATAGCTAATGGTTTATAATGCCAGATCTTAACCATGATGGCTAGCATGATTCATTTGCATCAAAACCCTAAGCATGTAGATAAAATGACCATCATAGGTCCAGACAATTGAAAAGAGAACGATGTATTATTTTCCTATAAAAATACTATTGAATACCTCAGTAGTGTAACTCAATTAATAATACCAAAAAATGTAACAGGTAATCGTCGCACATTGACAGACTGTAAAATTACAATCAAAATACGAATGATCCAATGTTATTGCATTTTTTTGTTGCAACCCACGTAAATGCGTCCTATATATTTATCAAAAGCTATATATAAAAAGTAAAAAGACATTAGAGATCTTGGAAATAACCCATCGATCAAAAGAAGAGAAGAAAGTATGTTACAACGGGCCTTAATTTTAGAGATAGAATGAAAATCTCACAACGTTTCACTTTACAAGCATAAAAAAATAAAAATAAAAGAGCGGTCTACCATAGACCTTTACCTCCCATATAAAGATTAACAAAGAACGAAATTTGTATCCATTCCCTCTCATTTCATCCTCACTCCCTACTATTAGCTTCATACAACTAACCACTTCACCCACGATTTCCCTATTATACAATGAAACCACGAACAAGTAGGGAATACCCAGTACCTCCACCTCACCAAAGTTCATGTAATCTATAATAAGTTTCTTTAGGACAAGACTATTTTTAACACCTACAAACTTGCACACCAGATAACACTACCATATACCAGGTGAAAACTAGGTTGGTAGCTTGACTACCAATCCACGTTTGAGAAATAAAAAATAATTGAAATTGCAACATAATGAAGCTCAAAAGATCAAAAAATAATATATGGCTATACTAATATATGTCCATGGTATACCTGACGATTATGTACATATTCCAGAAAAGAAGGAACATCACGATAGCGACCTTGATCACTATTTTCAACTTCAAAGGGTTTGTAAAAGAAAATGATGTCCCTGTCTTCAAGCTAAAAAAAAGGAGAGAAAAGGAACGGAATATATCTTGCAGTCAATCAAGTCTAACAATTATGTAATAATCAAGAAGGCTAGTTCATTCAATCGAGCTTCTTATCACTGTGTTCACACATGACGTTAGGATCAAATTTATTTCCTGGATGTCAAAAGAGATGGGTAAGAGAACTACCCGAGTAAAATCACAACATATGCGACTAGCTTAGGAAGCTCGGAACATTTTTTTTAAATGCACGGTAATTAGAAAGCAGATCTTGATGAGTTCAATTCCTTCATGGGGAGAAAAGCAAACCAGTATATTCAGATGCACACCAAGTTAGTCAAGTAATTGTAAGACTTGCGAATTCTAAAGAAGCGTTAGATGATTATTATAGATTGTTGAAGAGAAAATAATACAGGAATTCTCATAACAATACTGATCTATACAACCAATATCACCATTTATATAAAGATAGATATTCACACAAACACTAAAACAAGTATATAGACACATCAAGAGAGACTGCAACAAATGCAAAAACATTATAAAGATATAAAAAACATCTCATTTCCCCGAGTAACTTGTTTGACAACATAATTGAACAATTTATATAGAATTAAACTATTCAAACAATTTAATTGTTTAAATAGATAAGATCGAACTTCAACTACTATCCTAAAACATAAACAAGGTACTTTCTACCATGCATTCCATAGGTTTTATCAATAGAACAGTTCATCCATCCAAGTTCAATCAAATGATAATGTATGCTCAAGGACATAGTTCAGTCATTTACATAGTTGACAGGAAGAAAACGGAGCAGATAGAACAGTTCATCCATATTCAGTCAAAAATAGAACATATATCAAACAATACCAGTTGGTTATATGCTGAGCTAATATGAATTAAATTAAACTACACCTCAACCAGTCAGGTTAACTTGATAGTTGAACATATTATGAAGGAAATGTTTGTATAACAAAAAGTTAAGAATATCAAATGACAAGATATGCCATTTATAGAGAGATAAGGTGACAAATAATTTCCATCCTTCATCAAGAATCGGCTTACTGGACGACATGAAACCAAGACTGCAATAACTTGTGCCACATAAACATAATTTAAATTGTCTCAAATTCTCTATAAATGACTCGTTCTATATAAAAAACTAGAGGGAATTATAAGACCACAGTATGCAAAAAAAAATTTCACTCCCCATTTAGAGATATTCATACTGATTGGAGCTTTGAACGTCACTTTATTGGCATGATCGTGGTCTCTAATTATGTGCTTGTTCCTATAGCAAAACGTGAGTTTATTACGAAAATGAGAAGAACCCAAGGACAACATTGAATTATTGTTACCCAAACAACATTATTTCAAATGAAGACTTTAGTAGAGGAACATGAAAATGCTAGACCAAGAAATAAACTTCTCCATAAACAACACATGGTGGTGGAGGAAGACGTTTGTAGTCCACATTTTCGGCCTGATCTTATCTTCACAGAAGGATATGAATAATACCTCAAGCTGACTATTAGTGTCCATTGACTAAAGTATTTTTTACTTTCAACTAGCAAGTAAAAAAGATAAAGAAAGGCAAGAAGGGAAAATCCAATGCACGAGGCTCCCGCCACTATGGGGTACTGGGGGTAGCTAAATAAGTGCAGACTAAATCTGTTTTATATCATTTTTCATCTATAACATAACACATATCAGGTGCTTTATCCTCTTAAGGAAACACATTTTCTTCCAAAATTTGGGCATTTAGCGTGTTGTTGCCATACATTCAAAACCTAGTGAGAAATTGCATACCCTTATGAGGCAATTTCATAACTGATTGACGTAATTCATCGTTACGCAGAGATTCCATCAAGAGAGTGGTTGTCGATACATTAGCAGAGAACCCCTTATTAAGCATTTCATTAAGAAACTGCATTGCCCTCAATGTATCATTATTTCGAAGAAATCCTTGGATAATAACATTATAAGTGCAACCATTAGGTGGACAAACACTCTCTTCCATTATTCCAAGCAAGTCATTTGCTTCGCTTAGCATATCTTCCTTACAAAATCCATTAACCAAAATAGTATATGTACGGATATTTAGTTGCAAACCTTTTCTAGGAAGACTGTCAAATAGTTTGCTAGCAGCTTTAGGCTTCCCAGCTCTACACACATCATCAATGAATGCAGTGTAAGCTATAATGTCAAGATGCAACCCGCAGTCTTCCATCTCTTGAAATAGAATCATTGCCCTCGAAAGGCATTGATTTTTACATAAATCGTCTAATATAGTAGTTTACGTCACTAGATTTGGCTCTTGACCACAGGTTCGCATTTCATTTAAAATCTCCAGTGCAACAAGAGGCTTCCCCACATGACACAAGCCACCTATAAGAGTGTTGTAAGTGACAATGTAAGGAATTAATCCTCTATGAGACATTTCATGAAAAAATCTTCGGGCATCATCCATCTTTCTCTCCTTACAATATCCATTAATCAGTATGTTAAAGGTATGAGCATTAGGTTTAACACCCCTAGCAACCATCAAATCAAATACCTTCTTTGATTCCTGCAATCTTCTTTGCAAACAATATCCATCCATAAACGCACTGTAGGTGACTACGTCAGGTTTGACGCCTCTTTGAATCATCATTTCGATTAAATCCAACGCTTCTTCAACCATGACTTCTTTATAACGCGTATCTACCAATAGATTGAACATCCTCACATTAATATTTATTTTTTGGTTCACCATCTCATTCAATAATTTCGTAACATCTTTCCACCGGCCCGAACTACAAAGACCGTGGATCAATGGAATGTATGTGATGACATCTGGTATAAGACCTTTACGAATCATTTTTAAAAAAAGGTCTAAAGGCTCATCGACTAGTTTGTCCTTACAAAAACTGTCAATAATTGTGTTACACACCACAAGATCAACCACCAAATTTCTTTGTTCCATCTTCTTAAGCAATCCAATAGCCACGTTAATATTTCCCATTTTACATAAGCCATTTATAATGGTCCCACAAGTTATGACATCGGGTTGAAGGCCTTTATCCTCCATTACATTAAACAAGTGTAGAGCCTCAACCATTCTATCCTGAGCATTCAATCCCCTAATCAAAGTGGTAAGTGTGATACGATTCGGTTGATAACCAAGTTTGAAGATTTTGGTGAAAACAAAAAAGCCTAAATCCACCTTATTCAAATGGCAATAACAGTTAATCAAAACATTAAGACTACAGAGGTCGGCCTCAACTACTCCCAATGATTGGATTTGTTTAAAGAGATAAATAACAGTGGTATAATGTTTTATCCTCACAATGGCTCCAAGCAACTGATTAAAATACGCAACTGATGGCAAGGGTCGCATTCGGGTCATTCGATTAAACAAAGCTAAGCCATCTTGAAGGCTATTAAATCCAATTTTACACGAATTTCTGACAAAATTGTTAAAGTGTGTCCGATTATTGAAGAAGGAGGTGAAATTGTAGAATAATGAGAACGGAAACAAACCCTTACCCTTAATTGAGAATGAGTTGAGTTTGTAGCAGCGTTGGGAGAGAAAATACCTGAGTATTTTATTAAAACAACTGATCTCTTCTTCTTCTTCATCGTCATCCCCAATCTTACTCTTGATATTGCTATTGCTATTGTATGAGAAATAAGTTATAATGGTGGGTTTGGGCCGTTGGGAGGGTTTTAAGAGACCGAATATTTGACCGAATTTTGGTAGAAAAATTAACGCGATAAAATTTTATTGATTAGTTTCTAGATTTTACTGACACGAACCTCAAAAACTAATTAATAGTAACTCGTCACATCAATTTGTTCATCAAATAGCATTTTTGTTAATTCAAAACTAAAATTGACAATTTAAAATGGGGTTTATTGCACTTATAATAGATTTTATCACATTTGAAGTTACGATGACTTTGATCTCATCAATCTTATTAGTCTAGTCTATTTAATAATTAGGTTGTCTTTTTAAAATATTTACTTTCATGATACCAAATGTATCATGATAAAGGTATATAAAATAGTGGAGCGTGGACTTTAAAATAGTGCAATTCTTAAAAAAATAAAATTTTACCTATTCGAAACTTGGGTATCAAAATTTTGCATCAAACTTGCTTAGTCTTGAAATTTTCTCCCAAACTCGGAGCTTGGACTACAAGTACATACAACTATATCATTTTTTATTTTCATCCACATTTGAGCTAGGACCCCAAATTTTTAATTGGTATTTATTTATTCTTAATTGTGAGAATAAATTAATAAATGTGACAAATTATAATAATAAATACATAATTTATTTGATATATAAATTAACCGTGTATTATAAAATAATTATATGGGAATTAATTGTGTGTGTAGTTAGTCGTAAAATAAATGTGTACTTTATTTTATATTTTGAGACACTGTCAAATGAACCATACTCTGGGGTAATACAGAGTCCTGGTGATATATTTTTAGTACTTTATATTAGCTCCCAGAGGTAAGTATAAATGCTAATTAAAGAAATATTCGTGACCCTTTTCGTCAAATAACCCTAATTTTTAACACGATCAAACATGACCCAATATTATATGGTTAACATTAATTTTTTCAACACTCAAAAATCAAAAGATAAACTCGCACAAATAATCCACATGACACGTTACTATAAAATATTAATAATTAAACATTAACATAAATAAAATACATTAAGCATTTGGGTAGAATAATTAAATTTATTATTGTAATTTTTACTTTGGTAGCATATGATGCACAATTGTTGTAAAGCATACATTAATATCTCAAAAAGATGTCATCTTGATTTCGTTTCTTTTGTGTTTTTCATTTGTAAGAAGAAACCATCTCCTTACCCTCAAAGATGCTTTTACATGTAATGAAAAGACAATTACCTTAGAAAAAATAGGGGAAATTTGAGAAAATGTTCATCTCAAATGAAAATCTAACTAAATTTGAGAAAATGTTCTTGTCAAATGCTTTTACGCGTTCCATTATTCTTGATTTCTTTCAATTACAACCATCACGGTAAACGTGATTTAAAATGTTTAATGGAAACTCACCAGTTGTAACTCAAAAGGGATAATATGCCCACAAGAGGTCGATTACTTAAAAAAAAACTTGTATAATTTCTTTGACAAAAAAAATTGGGGTTTGATTTTTTATCCTCTTTTTTTATGTAATATCTATTTGTTGTAGCTCGACTTCTTCACATAAAAAGCTAATATGAGTTCCCCAAATAAAAAAATATTTCTAAATAATTTCCAAATAAATTAAAAAATCTTTATTATGTTTTATCTTAGACAACAATGGTTGACAAGTTTCTATTTTTAAACATACAAGATGTTCCCAAAAAAATTGGGGGAATATAAAATTGACGATTGTAAAAGTTTATTTAAAGCAAGACTATGTATTCTAAAAAAAGGTACACACACCCATTATTCTTGGTTTAGTTTCTTACATCAATTGATGATGACCATGTGCCCCATTGTAAACATAAAAATCATGAGCGTGTTTTGATTGTCTAATGGAACCCATCAATTATGCCTCAAAAGGGATTTGATTAAGAAAAAAAGTTAAGATATATTTAACCATCTTTGACAACTACATACTATATGTGAAATTTCACTGGTAGGCACTTAGAGTATGTTTGCCTCTTTTCCTTCACAACTTACTTTAAGGCATTTCAACCACACTAACCACGTTCACATATGCATCATTTGAATATAATCAATTTAATAGATATTTAAATTAAATAAGCAAATGTGAATTTGCTTAACTAATTGTGAGTAAAATTATTCACATTAAGGTATTTATAGAAAGTAAGGAATGGAAAGAATATAATAAAATGCTCACGACATAAAGATTTACGTGGTTCGATAACTACATGCATCCACAGAGAGGGTTTTTGTAAGTACACAAGTCTCCGATTGAGTCTTAATGTAGTGTTGGCTCAATTCCGGACAAAAACGTTCGAGTCATAGGATAGAGTTAAAGTGCATCCATTCAAGCCTATGATGTGTTAGTTGAAGACATAACGGCCAATATTATAAAGCTTCATTAAATGTCGAGTTTAGTGTGCCACGTTTCTACGTCAACAACATCGGTTCCAATGCTCTTAAGGTATGAATGCATTATATATATATATATATATATATATATATATAGGAGATTGGAAATTTATTGGGTGTATTTTATAAAAAATTTTATAAAGTTTTAACGACTCTATTTTACTCAGAAAATATAATTTTAGAACTTTGAATAAAAAGTTTTTGGGCTTAAAAACGAATTTTGAACTTTTTGGGATTTCGTTCGAAATTGTCGTTCGAACAAGAATTCCGTTCGAACGAGGTTTGCCAACGACTTGCCACTGGAACTTCGTTAGAAAGTTCGTTCCAACGAAATGTTGTTCGAACGAGATTTTGGCGAGAACAGTTTTTTGCAGGTTTTTGACACTTTCCACTACTTTGTTCCACTACTCTTTCACAGAATTTAATGACTTCAGGACAAGAATGTTTCGAAGAACTTTTTCCATCTCCTATAGAGTTTTGGTGAGCTTAATTCTTTCATAAAAAGTTCCCTTGGTATTTGTTAAAAGTTTTTCATCCTCAGAACAAAACCAAGTTATACACCCAACTGTTTGTTTATTCTAAGTTACCATATATATAACTTGCTTGGAGTGTTTTGCCAACGTGTTTTACTCTACCGAATTGAAGAGTTCGTTTGGGTTTACTTCTACATCCCATAAAGAAGAAGTTCATTATTTTGCTGCGGCATTCTCACATGATGAAAGGCATTATGTGTGGTTGACGGTTGTTCCTAAAGTCTGATCAGTAGATTTCGAGATCGCGGTGGATCTACGTGGTTATTAGCTAGGTAGATGTGTGTACAAGAAGAAGCTTCGGGGCTTGGACGGAGTCAAGTTGAGTGTTGTATGTCTTTTTTGTCTTGTACTTGTAAAACTGTACTTAGTGGATTTGAGGCTAGGGTCGTCCGAGGTTATTTCCCGTTGTGAGTTTTTTCTCGTACATCGCGACGTAATGGTTATTTGTTTATTTTATCTTTTCCAAATTCACATTAGATGAATGCGTAGGTAAAAAGATAAAATTTGGTTTATTTAATTTGGTGCTAAATTTGTTTGGGTAAAAATTTAATTTAATTCAAGTCATTAATTTTATTGGATAAAATTTGGTTTGACCTATTTAGTAAAAATCGATTAATTAATTATGGTAGGCAAATTTCTAGGACTTGGGTTAAATTGGTTTAAGTGAATATTTTGTGTTTTCTAATTTAAAATTCACTTTGTGTTTTGTTTATTTTAACTTGAAAGAAACTAAAATTAGTTGTTTACGTGTGTTGTGTTGAGCCATCCTTATTCCGCATCTTTAAAAGGAAATTATTTTTGTAAAATCAAAAATTGGGGGTCATCTTTTCAACAAGTGGTATCAGAACCGGAGCGCTAATTTATCGCATTAAAGATCCGTTTTTCGGTTTTCATAATTTTTGTACTCCTAGTATTTTTAGGTGGTTAATTTTTTACCCACTCTCATTTTTGTTTTGTATCTCTCGATGGGACGTCTTAATGATAATTTGTCCATTTCTACTGATAATGAAGTTTTTGATATTCGAGAGGAATTTAATGGGCTTAATAAGTGTAATGGAAAATTAAGAGAATTAAATTTGAGATTTTCAAAAAGAATTAAGTTTCTTGAAAATGAAAATTTATGTTTTAAATCTAGAATTGAACTTTTACAAACCTCACTATCTCAAAAAGATATTTTTCATAAAAAGATCATGGACATAAATTACGAATTTAATATTTTAGAAATGTCCAAGAAAGAGAGTGATAGTCGAGAAAAGACTCTTAGGGACACGTTTGCTCACATTGAGGGGGAGCGTGATAACCTTCTGGGAGTTATAGAAAATTTAAAGAAGGAGTCCCATAAGTTTGAGGAGTCTAATTTATTACTTGAGTTCGAATTTTTAAAAATGAAAAGTGATTAACTTTACTCGAGCAGTAGTTGTAATGGTTCTAGCTCATCTTGTTCAAATATTACCGTTGCTAAAGCTAAGACCATTGTTTGTTTTAAAGGGTCAACTTTATCCAAAGTCTTTAGAAAAGGTCACACCTTACGTAACATTCCTCATGTTTACACATGCTTGCATTGTGGTAGTAAAGGTCACCTTAGGTCATTTTGTTTTGATCTTAAAAGAAGTCCTAGAAAGTCTATGTCTAGCATTTCATTAGTTCACAATCCCCATCAATTTAAATATACATCTATATGGGTTAGAAAATTAATTTTAGACGCGCTAGATATTAGATTTGTTGATTCGCATTTTCTTCCACATGAAACCTCCCTTGCTATATTTAAAGGTTGAATGTGTTAGTTGTTTGCATACTTTAGCTTTTTGTGCTTTATATATATTATTGCTATGTGTATGCATGTTTAATCATTTCCTAGTCTATGTTCCATGCTTAATCACATGCTAGAATTATGATTTTTGTTTATCTTTTGTATTATATTTCTTTTGATTTGCATTAAATATAAAATACAAAAAGATTTTTGTTTATCATTTGTGTTTTACCTTGTTAGTAATTTAGGCTTTATGAACAATACAATTGATTTTTTTGTGTCTTTTGAGTAAATTTTTTTTGGTTAAAAAATTTTCAAAAACTCAAAAAGATTTTTTTTGTGTATTTTAGTTTGACACACTCTATGTGGCATATACTTGTGTTTGAATCCCTTCTTTTTTGCCTCCATGTGGTTAGAAATTTTTGTTAAGATTTCCAATCCTTAAAATGTTCTTTACCATAATGACATGGAGTAGTTGGATTTTGTGTTGATTTAATGGATTCTATTTTTATATGCCTCAATTCACACATGCAAACTCATTTGAGATTTAAAGGTCACATGTATATTTGAGCTTTGTGAGCTGTTCTCCTACCAATCTAGTCATCTACGTATTATGTGACCTAGGAGGACTAGTGCATGTTAAAATCCGTTGCACGTGAGATTTGTGTGAGATATAAAATGATATATATAAATGTGCACGGGGAAGGACTCTGGAAGGAAATATCATCCTTTGCGAGTAAGCCACCGTTTGGAATGGACCTAAAAAAAAATACGTGGTCCAAAGGCCTAAAAGAAATATGGCATTAAAAGAAAAGCATTTGCCAAGGCCTACTTAGTTTAGTTTGATATATTCATTCAAAAGAAATAATATGCTTATTTTAAGGGAGTTTGGATGTTATATCAACGGTTTGCACAATGTCCATTTGTCCTAGTTGTTCTTTCAATGTCATGACTCTATTGGTTTGTAGAATCATCAAAATTCTAGGCTTGTATGCATTATGTATGTTTGTTCATTGAGTTCAATTTATAATGTCACACGAGGTTATATTCAAATATGATAAAGTTTGCAATCAAATGAGAATTCTGTGAACATGTTTTAAGTGATTGGGTCTAAATTTAATTGTTACTAGTTCACACCCCTACACTTTCGTTTCCATATGACACATTTTTGTCATACGAGTGTGAAAAGCTTATTGTATTTTGTGTAATGTGCGGTGTTTATACCTAGTATATGTGTGTGTGCGTTAATGATATTTATTTTGTACTCATATACAAGGTATTCTATTTTACTTTGCCTTTCTAACTAGTCCATTTATGCTTTAAATCATAATTGACACCTCTTTTGTTGCCCAGTTTGTTTGATATCACATGCTTAGTATCTTACTTGAAAAATTGGTATCATTTTTTTGGCGCATCATCGTTGGTATTCATTAATATTTGTGTTGAATTAGTTACCTTTATTGTTGTCCATATGCCTTCATGCTCAAATCACTTTATGCACAATCATGTTTTACTTGCTTTTCCCATATTTATATCCCTTATGAAGTTTTAAGGGGAGAAATCGTAGTTAGTTAAATTTGGGAGAAATGAGTAATTAATTAGTTCTTTTATCCTTTGTCTATTCCTAAACAAAAAGGGGGAGAATGATAGGGGGAGAAATGGTATCTAATCCTATTGTAATCGTATCTTAGTTTAGGAGATTTAACTTAGGGGGAGTCGCGACCTTCTTAAGTAGATTTTATTTAATAAAGGGGAGAATTAATTTAGGGGGAGTAATATTTTAATTGCATTTAATATTTTGATATTCTCTATGCGTTTGATAGTTTTCTTAAGTGTGCAGGAATTCTTCTAAGTGGTGGCAACTTTCATTGACAAAGTTATTGATCCTTGGGTCTTGAGTCAAGTTTGGCTGGGATGCTTGGAGTCTAGTAGAGCTTGATGGCCCTTTAGGATTTTTATTTGGTTTTTATCCCGGAATAGCCAAAGGAGGATATTTGTAAGGACCCAAGTCTCCGATTGAGTCTTAATGTAGTGTTGGCTCAATTCCGGACAAAAATGTTTAAGTCATAGGATAGAGTTCAAGTGTATCCATTCAAGCTTATGACGTATTAGTTGAAGACGTAGCGGCCAAGATAATAAAGCTTCATCAAATGATGAGTTTAGTGTGCCTCGTTTCTACATCAACAACATCGGTTCAATGCTCCTAAGGAATGAATGCATTATATATATATATATATATATAGGAGCTTGTAAATTTATTGGGTGTATTTTATAAACTTTTTTATAAAGTTTTAACGAATCCGTTTTACTCGAAAAATATTATTTTAGAACTTTGAATAAAAAGTTTTTGGGCTTAAAAACGAATTTTGAACTTTATGGGATTTCGTTCGAAATTGTCGTTCGAACGAGTTTGTCGTTCGAATGAGAATTTCGTTCGAACGATATTTGCCAACGACTTGCCACTGGAACTTCGTTAGAAAGTTTGTTCGAACGAAATGTCGTTCGAATAAAAATGTCGTTCGAACGAGATTTCGGCGGGAACAGTTTTTGGCAGTTTTTTGGCACTTTCCCACTACTTTGTCCCACTACTCTTTCACATAATTTAATGACTTCGGGACTAGAATTTTTTGAATAACTTTTTCCATCTCCTATAGAGTTTTGGTGAGCTTAATTCTTTCATAAAAAGTTCCCTTGGTATTTGTTAAAAGTTTTTCATCTTCAGAACAAAACCAAGTTATACACCTAATTGTTTGTTTATTCTAAGTTACCATATATATATCTTGCTTGGAGTGTTTTGGCACCGGATTTTACTCTACCGAATTGAAGAGTTCGTTTGGGTTTACTTCTACATCCCATAAAGAAGAAGTTCATTATTTTGCTGCGACATTCTCACATGGTGAAAGGCATCATGTGTGGTTAACGGTTGTTCCTAAAGTCCGATCGGTGTATTCTGAGACCGCGGTGGATCTCCGTGGTTATTCGCTAGGCAGAGGTGTGTACAAGAAGAAGCGTCGGGGCTTGGATGGAGTCAAGTCGAGTGTTGTAAGTCTTTTTTATCTTGTACTTGTAAAACCGTACTTAGTGGATTTGAGGCTAGGGTCGTCCGAGGTTGTTTCTCGTTGTGGGTTTTTTCTCGTACATCGCGGCGTAGTGGTTATTTGTTTATTTAATCTTTTGCAAATTCACATTATATGCATGCGTAGGTAAAAAGATAAATTTTAGTTTATTTAATTTGGTGCTAAATTTGTTTGGGTAAAAATTTAATTTAATTCAAGTCATTAATTTTATTGAATAAAATTTGGTTTGACCTATTTTGCAAAAATGGATTAATTAATTATAGTAGGAAAATTTCTAGGACTTGGGATTAAATTGGTTTAAGTGAATAATTTGTGTTGTCTAATTTAAAATTCACCTTGTGTTTTGTTTATTTAATTTGAAAGAAATTAAAATTAGTTATTTGTGTGTGTTGTGTTAAGCCATCCTTATTCCACATCTTTAAAAGGCAATTATTCTTGTAAAATCAAAAATTGGGGGTTATCATTTCCAACAGTTTTCAGTTCTTATTAATTTATCTCAAAGTTAGAAATTACATTCCCCTTTGACCCTAGGGTGAGGGTTGTATTTATAGAAATGTAAAGTGATTGAGTCGTACAAGGAACTATCCTAGATCATTATTGGGCTAGTGTGGTGACTCATATTTATCTTGTCTGAGATTTTAGATAACCAACTAAGACTTTCAATATTCAAATGATAAGTGCATGTATTTATCCATGAGTTAAGTATTCATTTTCATCCACTTGTCATTGAACTTGACTGGGGCAGTGTGCCGATCCTGTTCAGACCATTAAAAATTAGGCATTTATGATTTGGGTCACACAAGTGCTCCTAAAATTCTTGGCCAAAATTGGGACAGAGTTGGGCTAAAGAATTTTAAATCCTTTATAGGCCTAAAAATTTAAACCAAATGACATTGGAAACCTTTGGTCGGACATACTTGTGATTAGTTAAAATCGGTGGGGGTATCCTGGTCATTGTAAGAAATTTGAACCGCCAAAAACCATTCTTAAGCTTTGTTCATTCTGATTTCCTGCACATAGTTCGAACGTCTTTCACCTTCACACTTTGTACCGTCATTTTTTCTTCTCACTCCTACTAAAAAAGACCTCCAAAGTTCTTGCTTTCATTTTCTTACTCGGTAAGTTCTCTAGCTTCCTTTCGCTTTCCATCTTCATAGTTTTCCTCTATTTTTTTATCATTCTTCAATCTTTGTAAAAAATAGTGAATGTTCTTCATGGAAATAACTTATATGACTTTATGAGGACATATTTTATCCTTTCTTAGGTTACAATTGAGTGACCCATAAATCCTATTGCAATTTATGGGGGCCACTGGATCCACACATTAGTTATAGTTTAGGGAGGATTAACTTTTTTCCCAAACCAACTCTTTCTAGAATTTTATGAATATTTTGAGTTCTTCCTATCTCAATGTGCCCCCAATACTTGGTGCATTGTCAATGGGGTGTATAGAATTAATGAACTGTACGGGACCAATCTGGATATCCCAAAACTTAAATAGTCTTACTCGTAGTCTCACATCAATGATGGTGTTGTGTACCTAAAGGCAAGGAAGGACAACAAGGTCCTTATAGTGAACCTTTCTAATTCCAATAAGGGATATTGGGATCAGGGTCTCATTGTCCGGAATTGGCAACATCCGCCTCTCCCCGGGGGAAAACAGTACACTAGGTTCCTATGCCCAGCTTAGGGGACTGGTATAGATTGACACTTACTTCTTACACATTTTTTTGTGATTTTCATATTTTGAATAGCCTTGACTGATGGAATTTTTCTTTCTTGGATTTGAACTCTGTATATAATATCCCCTACCTCTCTTTGCTATATGATAAAGCTTTCATCTCTTTTTCCTTAAAATTTCTCGACGCTGAGTCCATACCTGCTGACAAAGAGGAATCCAAAGCCACCAGTAAGAGAATTTTATTGATTAATGATGGAGATGTTGAGGCTGGTACCTCCTATCCTATGACCAAGTCCTTGAAGAGGATGGAACACTAAGGTTCTAAGGCTATTGACTCGAACTTAGCCCTTCGGGATAAGAACAAGAAGGACAAGGCCCCATTGAACCCTCAACCCTAAAAAAAGGTGATTTTCCTCCTCCTGTGAGGACTTCACAGGTGATGTCTATGGCTAGGAATCCTTCCCTGACTTATAGCCTTTTGAGGGGGGATGTGGTTGCAGCTGATCGCGAGCAAGTCAAACAACTTTACCACGAGCATCTTTTATCCCGCGTTGCTCAAACTTTTACCTTATGTTTCTTCATTTGTAGTTTATGGAAAATTTTGTTCATATCTTGGATGGTCGTTTGGACCAGTCCAAGATCAACGATGAGCTCAGTGAGGCTTTTACAAAATTGTAATAAACCATGAATAATGCCTATAAGGCATATAAGAATGAGAATAAGTCCACCAGGGACGCCATAAAATACACTGAAGACCAAGATCGACTATTTCAAGATTCAGAATGCTCAAATAAAGGTCGAGAAATCTCGATTATTAAAGGAGGTGGAGGAATTACCCTCAATTAAAGAAGTGAGCTTTGAGAAAGGCAATGATGAAGCCTTTGAGTACGCCAAACGCCAGTTGGTTTTTAAGCTTGATTACTTCCCTACATGTGTTGATATTTGAGCAACTCGATTTGTGTTTGTTTACTCTCACAACCTTAATATGTAATCCAGTCCATTGGATCATTTTCTATCTACGGTATGCATGTCTTTACCTCAATCGTTGTGATATCAAAGAGGAGCAATCAAAGGCTTTTATACAACCCTTTCAGATCCTTCCTAGCTTAGTATAAATAGAGACCAACTGGTGAACATTTCCAATCTTTTGATCACTTTGAGTTCTAAGAGAAAATAAGAGAGAGAGAGAGAGAGAGAGAGAAATATAACATAGAGAACATAGAGAGAGAATTAGAAAGTTAAAAGTGAGAAGAACCAGCCTCTTTAGTATCTAATCTCTTATCCAACCAAGTCACGTAGTTTAGATTTCAATTTCTTCTAATAGAAATCTGAAATCTCAAACGGAGTGACATAAATCACTTAGATCTTGTTAAGTTTGATTTCTTTTTTCAAGAAATCATATTTGTTGGTTTTTTTCTCTTATTTGATTGTTTTGCAAAACCAGAACCAACAAACATATTTTTATTTTCAGTTTATGAGAAAAATCTTACTTAGATCTAGTTAAGAACTTGATGGGGTTTTACACTTTCGTGAAATGTTTCACACTTTGTGAAATAGTTTTGTAAATAAAATAAAGAAAGTGTTTAGAACCTTGGATATTTTTTATAGCAAGGTTCGCTCAAGATCTTTCGATGGAAATAAAGATATGTGGTCTGAGAATATCAAACAAACCATGATTCAGAAATCCTTACTGCATCGTAGAACAATATTTGTAATTTGTTAGGAATATTGTCTATATGTGTGTGTGTGTGTGTGTGTGTGTGTGTGTGTGTGTATTACATGCATGTGATTATGCACTTCACCACTTACACTTATCACACTACAAAACTAAAAAAGTGTTGGTTGGGAGATTCTTGACTTTAAAGTCGACGTAAAGCAAAAAGGAGAAGCGATTACAAAGCTGGGAGAACAAACTCAACATCAGAACCTTCAGAGGAGTCAGAATAATCTAAAGGAGTTCGTAAAAATTATGGACTTAGATTAGGCCTGTTTGTGTGTTTAGTTTGTTATAGAGTTTGTAATTTGTTATTCTATTTTAGTGGATTTTTCTTTTGAGGTGTAGAGACCTCCGTGGATGTTTCCCCAATTAGGTGGGGTTTTACCACGTTAAAATCTTATGTACCTGCATACTTACTCTTCCTATCATCGTGTTCTTGAGGCTGTGCTGATTTAGAACATACATATAAGTTTTTTTGTTCAAAACTGGTACACCCATACCTTAAATAACTCGCTAATATAATCTTTTATACGCATCTTGTGTTAGTTGATTATTTTGATTAAAGAGTTTCTTCAAAAAACTGTTCGGAGCCATTTAAAATGTTTGATCTTAAATTAAATGATTTGAGTGGTATTTTTCAGAGGGAACTGTTGAATTTCCACCTTCTCAAAGTCTTCCGTGAGTCCTCTTACCATTCGATCATCTTTGACGTTGAATTCCCCATTGACCTTCTTAGAGATTAGTTTAGAATCACGGAATACGTAGAGGCGCTTTGCCCCTAATAATTTGGATTTTTGTAAACCGACAATCAGTTCTTCATACTCAGCTTCGTTATTAGAGGGCTCAATTCCCAATCTAATTCATTTCTCAATTACAGTGTCTTCGGGGGCGATGAGAATAATCCCTACTCCTGACCCCTTAGAATTTGATTATCTATTAACATACAAGGTCCAATCTTTGGACTGTGCTTCTTGTGCCATCGAAGACTCATTATTCAGTTGGTCTACTGGGTGATCTCTTTTGAACTCAGCAATAAAATCTATTAGGATTTGTCGCTTGATCGTCGTTCTAGGCTGGAAGTGGATATCAAATCTCTCGAGTTCGACCGACCACTTCGAGAGTCATCCAGAAAGGTTGGCCTTTTATAGAACAACCTTGAGTGGATAAGATGTGATTACGGTTATGGAGTGGGCTTTGAAGTAATGCTTCAGCTTCCTTGAAGTAACTGCCAGTGCATAGGCAAGCTTTTTCAGAGGCAAGTACCGTTGTTCAGCTTCTAGGAGTGTCTTACTAGCATAGTAACCCGAGTATTATCCCCCCCTATTTTTCACATACTAAGGCAGAGCTCACAACATGGTATGATACTTCTAAGTAAAGATATGATTGGTCTCTGTCATTTGGAATTACCACTAATGGAAGCTTGCTAAGGTAGTCTCATACCCGCAAAATTTGACAGACAGGGTGACCAGCCACCGCCGCCAAACTCTATCGTGCGTGAACTAACTAAATACCATTCTTAGCATGAGACAGATATGAGACATAAATAAACCAGTCCATAAGATAAATAATTGAATCAATCTCAAATGATTGTAAATAACTAAGCAATAAAAGACCCATCACATGCTAGCTCCGAATAAATCCAATCTCCAACAATGATTAAATAAAATCTGAATTAATAAACCAACTGTAAATGCTCCAACTGAAAATCCGAAAAAGAAAGCCTAAACTTAAAATAACACAATAAAGTAATTCAGTTCCAGCTACACCTCCAAACGATAATCTCTACAAATATTTTGCACACACTCCAAATACTAATCCTGAAAAAGATTAGTCAACGCATGGGTCAGAGCTAAGGCCCCGAGCAAGAATACACACTACTCTCCTCAAATAGGATTCTTAAATCCAGACAGTAGCATTATACGCAATAAATATCACAATGGAGTATTTAAAATTAAACAAAATAATTAAATGTGATAAATATAAATCACTAACTACCCGAGGGAATCTCCATTTAAAAAGGCACACCAATATGATTTTAAGTTCCCAAGTCCCACGATGTTAATTTAATTAAATTAACCAACTTCTATTATTCCTCATTTTATTACGGCGGTCCTCTCGCGTCAGGTGATTTCTCCAGCAAAATACACATCCCCTCGTCAAAACGTCGATTGGCCCATTTAAACTGTCGGCCCTCGCTGATTATGTTGCCAATATATTTTAATACCCGTCGTATTATCTTAGGTATTAATTCTCAATTTTCTCAATTCACAATTTGTAAATTACCCCACCCTTTTATCGATGTGAGATCCTCAAAATGCCCCTTAGTCCCACATCTAAGGGTCCCCAAGTTATCAATCCGTCCTACCCTATGTGTAAGATGAATTTCTAACCTAAACCCCTAACCAGTCTCATGCCTAGGCTAGTGTAACGACAATAAAGTAATAAAAATCAGCCCACCCCTGTCATGATAAAACCGTAATAATTTACCCTCACTAGTCCCATACCTAGAAGGCATCCTAAAATATATGGAGGGAAATAATACCCAACAACCCATCGTCACAATGATATTTAATAATACCAACAAGTCCCACAAATATGCATAATAAATCAATGTTCCAAACTGCGCAGGATAGTCCAATCCATTAAATCTTAATTTAATTATCACCTAGTTATAAACACCCAATTAATCTCATTTAATTATTTTAAATTAAATATACCGCTATTTCATCATTTAAAACATCAGAATTCAAATTTCATTATCTCAATTACATGAGTTATACGCCTCAGATTCATTTATTACAAAACTAGGGTTTTTTCTACATGCAACATACACCAACAAAACCCAAAATCACTCATGAATCCTACGGGCTATGAATATTTTTTAGAATTAAAAGATTTAATAAAAACAGTCCCATAATTAGTGCTCACTTTTCCTAATTAAGTCACTACTTTCTTTTAAGAAAACATTCAATTAAGTGTTTACGCGACATTTAAAATTCATAATACTAGAGGAAAAGAATAGAGTATTCATGCCTGTGAAGATCGTGTTGAAAATCTGATTGGAAATTTGGATTACTCTCGAAAAATTAGCGAAGAAGTGTTTTTGAACAAACTTGATTAAGCCCCAATTAAGCCTCCCAAAACTTGTGACAAAAAAAATTTGATTGTGTTGGAGGTTCATGATTATAGTTGAGAGGAAAAATATTTGGAAGTGTTCTTTGGTGAAAAACTTGAGAAAAAATGATTATGAGAAGTCACCCTACGGATTGTTAAGGTTATATGGTGACTAGGAGTCCGAATCCTAAACAAACTCTAATAAAAAAAACTTGCAGTGCACGATTCTTTTGGGGTCGATCGATCGATCGCCCAAAAAACTGACAGTTCCGCTTAAAACATTTATAAGGGATAAACTTTAAAAATACGTTTTAACTCCGATTTTAATTCCGCTTGAAGTTTTATTCTTCTAAAATCATAACCAACATATTTAACCTATAAAAATTATTAAATCCAAAATTTTATTTTTCTCGAATATTTCCCAATTAATTAATTAAATTAAATAATAAAAACATGGGGTGTTACAGGTAGGACTTGATTTCTTCCAAAGCTCGTGAATAGCCATCATCCCATATGAGGTCTTTGCCCTTTTTAAGAAGCTAGAATAATGGTTGGCAGCGTTCCGAAGACTTGTAGATGAAGCGATTAAGCATCGTGAGCATTCCACTAAGCTTCTGAACATCTCTCAACGTTCGAGGAGGGTAGACTCTAGTGATAACATCAATTTGGTCTGGTTTGGCCTCTATTACCCTCTTACTTACTAGATAACCTAAGAATTTTCCTAATTGAACACCGAATAAACGCTTACTTGCATTAATTTTCACCCGATACTTCCTGAGGATATCAAAGGTTGTTGTTGATTGGCCTTGTCATTGCTTTTAACAATCATATCGTAGATGTATACTTCCATCATTCCTCCCATATGCTTGTTGAACATCTTGGTTACTAATATTTGGTAAGTTCCCCTGCATTCTTGAGTCCAAATGGCATGACCTTGTAACAGTACAACCCGATGGAGGTCATAAAGGAGGTTTTATCCTAGTTGGGCCCGTATTGGGGGATCGGGTGATAATTTGAGTAGGCATCTAGGAAGCTCATCCTCTCATGTGTCTCTGTGGCATCAACAAACTAATCTATTTTTAGGACAGGGAAGCTATCCTTAGGGCATGCCCTATTGAGTTTGATGAAATCAATGCAAACCCTCCAGCTGCCATTGTTTTTGGTTATTATCGTTGGGTTGGATAACCATGCATGGAATTGAACTTATCTGATGGATCTTGCATCCAGTAGCTTCCCTACTTATATCTCCATTACCTTAGCCTTATCGGGGGATGTTTAGCGAGCCTTTTGAGTGATGGTCTTGAAGGTGGGATCGACATGTAGGCGATGGAAAGACACACTGGGATCAATCCTTGATAAATCGTAAGGATCCCAAGCGAAGACATCTATGTTTCTTTTGAGAATTGAAACTAACTCCCTTTTCTCTTCATCGGTGAGAGCAAGTAAGATAAAAGATTTCCTCTTTTTCAATTTGTCATCGTGCTACAACTTCCTCCAGGATTTCTACGAACTTATCAGTAGGGTTGACCCTGGTCTATTACACCCCTAGTTGACCATATCGAAGTTGTTACTTTGAGATAACAACCCCCTCCTAGGATTTATCCTGAGCATTCTCTGATTCCTTCTTTTTTTTTTTTTTTTCTATGGGTGGATAGCTGTAATAAATCACTTCGTTGTCCTATCTTGGTCGCCACTGATCCCTACCACTCCTCGATCTATAATGCACTACAGTGTTTTATGATAGGTGGATGGCACGACCTTCATGGCGTGGAGCCAACCTCTGGCCAAAATATCATGGTATGGGGACTCAATGTCTACCACTAGAAACCCAATAATCTTTGAGATTTTTCTAGCTCAGATCGACAAAATTATCTTCCCTAATGGCATCGTGATCCTTTCTGCAAAGCCGACCAATGGAACAGTGGCTTCTTTGAGGTCGGGGACATTCAGCTTCAACTTATGGAATAGTTCTAGGTACATCACTTCGGACGAACTCCCCTAGTCAACAAGTAGCTTTTCAACATCCCAATTAAAAATTCTATGTGTGATCACTACGCGTAATGACGTGGGGTCCTTACCCCAACTAAGTCTTCATCAGTGAACATGATATGCTTGGTGTAATCAACATCTTCGGGTCATCGACACTTTCCTTGCCTCGGATTTGGCAGGGTCAATCTGAAAAGCTTCCATTACGACAATCACCTTCTTGAGTTCCATTCGAACAGCATTGCCCTGTATCTGCTCGAGGTTTGATGCCCCATGGATTATTATGAACTCATGTCCTGTATCAACGTTGAGGACGTTATCTGGCATTTGGTCACCTTTGGCTGTGACATTCTCCGTTTTCTCTTTAATATACTCACTGAGGTGTCCTGTCTGAACTAGCTCTTACAAGTGTGACTTCAGAGCTTTGCAATTCTCAGTTCAGTGATCGTCCTCCTTGTGGAAAGCGCATCTTAATGCGTTATTCCTTTTGGTTGGGCCACCTCCCATCTTCTTGGTCCATTTGATGAAATTCTCATAATTAATCTTACTGAGAATTTTGTAAATAGGTTCTTTAAAGACTGTGTTAATAGCCTGGAACGCTTTGGAGGGATCATCCTTGTTTCCATTCTTGGAGCTATTCTTTACCCCATTCATACTTCCCTTATTCTGGGTATTATTCATCTCCGTTCCTTTGTTCTCCTTCGCTCGACTATTTTCTCCCCCACTAGGATGAACCACATCTTCCATCTTGGCATACTTCTTGATACAAGCCATAAGATCATCGATGGTGATGACCTCCTTCTTAGTTATTGATTGGTGAAACAAATAGGTTGTCGACAATCCAATTTTAAAGGATGTACGATAACCTGCTCCGAGCAATCCTCAATGTCATTAAAAACTTCCCAATAACTTTTAACATAGTCTCGCAGGTTCTCTTGTGGCTTCTTCTTCATAGTGAGGAGTGCATCCATCTGCTTGGGATGGGAGCTGTTAGTTATGAATCACGCTATGAAAGCTTATGTTAGTGCTCCAAAATTCCTGATTGACCTATGAGGAAGCCTCTCGAACCACTTATGTGCTACATTATGTAGGCTAAAATGGAATATTCTTTACATAAGTGCATTATCATGGCTCCATAAGGTCATTATTTGTCAATATTGCCTAACATGGTCTATAGGGTCTGTTTTCCTGTCATAAACCTTGAACCTACGGACAATGAATTTTTGGGAGGGCTCCTCCTACCCGATTACCCTAGAAAAAAGGGACCTCATCTGAGTATTGAGAGATTTTCTATCTAGTTATCTAGTGTATCTAGCTCCTCGATGAGCTGGGTGTTGGTACATCTCCCTACGAACCAGAATCCTTAAATCTTCGCTCTATCGATCATTGCTTATGTGATGCCTCTCCTGCTCGCCACGCTATGATCATGCTCTCTCTAACCTATCACATTTAATCCTTTCCTTGTCATACCTGGAGCTCCTTCCTTGACTGCGAGTTTTGCTCACCTAAGGTCTAGGAGTCCTCGCACGATTTTTCCCAGTGGACCTTTAGAGGTTTCTCTCCATTCTTTCGAGTTGCCTCTGCAGGCGAGCATTTCTTCCACTTGGAGGTGCGCAGCCTCCTCTTATTCATGGATCCTAGCTTCATAAGCATCGACCAACCTAGAGATCTGATTAGACCTAGGTGTTTCATAGCTTTCTTCATAGGGTTGCCTATCTTCGTGAAACCCTGGGTTTGTAAGCTGGCGAATTTCAAACATGACTCTAGGAGGAACTGGTCTTCTTGAACATCACCGGCTTGGGGGATGTTGTTGTTGTGGAGAGACATTATGGGCTGTCTGGTAATGAAAGATTTTGTAGGAATATAAGTCATTTCCCATAGACAGCGTCAATTATGAGTGCAAAAAATATCATAATAAAAGATTTTATGACAATAATTACAAATGGCAGAAAGTAAATGGAATCACACACACAACAACGATTTACGTGGTTCGACAACTTGCCTAAGTCCACGAAGAGGTTACTTGTTCTTATTAAATGTCTCTCAAAATCTCAAGTTTCAATCCCTTTGCCCCAGATTGGGGTGTATAATTTATAGGTATGTCATACAGAATTTGAGTTGTTCAAGTAACTCTAACTATCATGTGGATTAGTCATAAGATACTTAAATATCTCATCCGAGATTCTTGGTACCTGATTGGCCATATCCATAAGTGTTGTTATACCACTTAAAAATACTTGTGTCGAAATTGAGTTATGATTTGGGTTGGGCAAAGTGTTTAATTTATCAGGACTTGGTCGACTACTCTCATGGACTTATAAAAAATGGTCTCCCATATTTTGTTATCATGCCTTTCAATGCGTTTGAATGATGAAAATCAACCACTTATTTATAAATAGGGATATGATCCAAGTAATCAAGTTTAAACATGTAGAATGATTTTTTGTTATTTTAGGTATATGCTTAAAATTTAAAACTGGTCTTTAACATTTATGAACCTATCCTTATGATAGAGTGGGTTTATACATTTATGTTTCCCTCGTGTGATCAATGGTCCCGATTAAAATTCTATGACCCTATAAATTAATCATCATCATATTAGTATTTTTAAGAAACTATATTATTTCCAATAAGATACCGGTTCCAACTCCAAACCACCACAAACACTTAATATATAAGTAATAAGTGCTACATTATCGAATCTTTCTAGAATAAATGGAATTTTCTCCAGATAGATAGTGGCACGAGTACTAAACTTATAATGCATACTTGTAACTTACAAGATTATGGAAGAAAAGGAGAATAATCTATACGTACAAACATGTAATTAAAAAGGGGGTTTTAGGATAAAAGGGATTATTAACATTTTTTCATTCAAATAGAATATCCAACATTTCATTCATGTATTAGCCTAAACACCCTTATTTTAAATATCCTTGCTGATGCAAAAAAATTAGACTAAGCCTAATTAATTGATAACAAATAAATTAAGTTAAACAAACAAGACACAAGATTTTTTTTTAAAGTGGTTCGGCTCAATGGAATAGCCTACATCCACTGTTCTATATTGATGGCCTTGAGTTATTTTTCGATCCCTAGAAATGAGGTTGATACAATGTATTTATATCCCAAAAGGGGGGTCTTCCCCGTTGTCATGTGAAAGGATGGAATGCCTTTATTTTCTAGGCATTTAAATCAATACATAATGAGGATTAATTAGATGAATGTTATCGCTTTATAAATAATACAGGCTGTAAGACTATTGGCACTTGGTTGGTTGTACATAATGACTTTTTGGCTGTTGGTCGGGCTTCCCAGTAGGTCGGGTAACAAATTTGGTCAACTTCTTTGTTGGTTGGGCTTCCTTATTAGTCGGGATTTTCTATCATGATGACTTGGAGTTGTACCACGTAGGATGACACATACTGGCTTGTAATTAGTCCATGTAGGATGGTAAATTTTGGTATCAATAGAAGACCCTAATGTTTCATACTTAAAGTTTATGCGAAAGTGTGTAATATTATGCCTTGGCAATAGCTCAGGCTATTTGGTTAGCTGCAGAGCTTCCAGACTTATGAAATTTATTCACTTGACAGTTTTTAAGCGCGAATAATAATTTTGTAAATATTTTAAATTTTAGTGAATACTTTTGGGGTATCTTTGTCTTTTCGTCTTTCTATCCATCATAAATCCAACCTTCATTTGCTTTAATCATTGCTTAACCCAGCTTCCAGTGCGCCTTATAAAAAGAGCGATAAAAACTTTGACCATGTTTTACCTCTTATTTCTAATTCTGCTACCGTGTTCTTTGCTTTCGTGCGATCGTTTTATTTCCTGTCTTCAGTTCTTGCTGAATCCTTAAATCTTTATAAGACTCTTTCTTCTTTTTTTCTTTATTTTCTTTATCATGGTTTACTCTATCCAGTCACTTGATTAGTTTAGGGATGATTTTAACATTCCGTCTTGGGTTGTTTTAGAAAATCCCACTTTTATTTCTGATTTTTCTCTTTTGCTAAGGGTCACCGGTTCCCTTCTATCTTTGTTGCTGAATGTGGCTTCACATTTGATCCCAATCCCTTGTGTTTAGAGTTTTGTCAATATTTTGACGTTGTACCTGCAAGAGTATCTCCTAACACATGGAGAGTTATTAATGGAGTTTATAAGTTAAATCAAATTCATGGAACCCATCTAGGGATTTCAGCAAATCATGTTTTGTTATAAGAGAGTAACTAGCGATACCACTTTATTTGAAAACTAGGGTGGTTAGCAAAGCTTTGGTAGTTAACCTCCCTGATTCTAATAAGGATTATTTGGATCATGGGTTCGTTGTAAAAAATTAGCAACACGCCGCTTTAGTTGGAAGTGCTAAATACCAAGGACCTAGATGTCCACTATTTGGCAATGGAATAGGTTGTTTTATGTTTTAGTAAATCCGCGCTATTTATATTTGATAAAATGGCATATTGACTGTTGTTTTATAAATTATTTTGCAGTTAAGCAAAAAAAAAAGTTCCCCAAAGAGAGCGAAGTAAATTTGAAGGAGTTGAAGTTTATTTAGAATATTCATAAGGTAGTTGCTAAGGAGCACGTGAGGTCTGCTTCCTAGCTGCTCTAGTACAAGAATTAAATTTCATCTTTTATTGCACTATCTGCTGGCTCTCCTGCTCTGGTAATCTATCTGAAGTTATGAAGAAGAGGAATTTTCCTGATCTCTGTAGTGGTGTCACTTCTGGTTCCCAATCATCTGCTGAGGGAGATAAGAATAAAACAACGGATGTTATGAAACCCCCAACTCCCAAAATTTCAATCCCCAAAGATCCAACCACTAAAGACCGGGATCCTAAGGGTGTATCTCCCAAAGAGGTTTAAGTTCCCATAAAGAGACTTAGGACAAGGATTGCAGAGAAGAAAGTCGATCAAGTGACCGACCAATTTCCCTTAGTCGATTTTCCCTCATCTGATATTATTCCTCTAACAACTCTTACTCTTCGTTTGGCTAGGAGATTGACCAAGTCTGGTATTCTTCCAGACCACAAGGGGGTGGATGATAGGCTCCCCAGAATAAAGGTTTCTAATTTGCCTACCCTGGACCTTGCATCAGTAAGTAATTTTCATATTCTTTGTTTGGTTATCTTTTAGATTTCTCACATATTAATTTTTTATTTTCATCTTTGGCAGTTCTTGGTACACTATAATAACATATTGGAGAAAGATGATGCAATAAAGGCGTCTTCATCTTCGAATGAGGTGGATGAATCTTTGTCTGGTTTGACGAAGTCTCTACTTGAGTCTCAGCAAGACTTAGAGACTGAGAGGGGTGCTTGGGAAGAGAAATTGAAGGCAACTGAACTGGATCGTCTAACTTCTATTTCAAATGCCCTTGAAGCTGAATGCGGGGCTAAGGAGGTTGGGCTAAAAAAGGATGAAGTTGTGCGCTAGAAAGAGGAAGCTGAGCGCATGGCTAATGAGGTTGGTCTCTAAAAGGATGAAGCTGTGCGTGAGAGAGAGGAAGTTAAGTGCCAAAAAGAGGAAGCTGAGTGTAGGGCTAAAGCTATTGAAGATCTTGTGTCCTCTACTCGATCTAAAGGAAAATATGTTGTGAAGGCTTCCTTCAGCGCTGGTTGGGATAAGGGTTGGAATAAGGTCATTTCTGCTGCTTCTGCTTAGATTGAGTATATGAAGCAAAAATACTTCAGAGATGGTTGGTTTACTGCCCTTCAGGGGTTGAACACAAATGGAGACTCTGAACTTTTTTAGAGGTATATTCATGGTCGTCCACCAACCATAGAGGATGAGGTTGAAGATGAAGCTACTTCTAATGAGTCTTTACTTATGGTTGAATCTGCTGCCAAATAACCAAAAGTCCACGAGTCTTCTATTCCTCCAGCTGAGCAGACCGAGAAACTCTAGCCTATAGCCCCTTCTTCTGAGTAGAAGAAGAAGGTTGAGAGTGATAGGGAGAAGGTGTAATGTTGTTTGGCCTTTTTATTTTTTTTCTTTTGTTGTTTCTTTTTCCTTTGTTTTGATTGTAGCAGACCTTTTCATTATTAATAAAAGAACTTTTTGCTCCTTTCACTTATCTTCTGTTGATTGCATCTATCGTCTATACTTTTTGTTGATTGGTGATTATCTCTTCTTGCTAGTTTATTGCGAAGATGGAACAAATGTCTTCCCACGACACCAATGTACTAAGGAAATCCAATGCTTTTTTCAAAGCTGACCATATGGACTTATCTAATGAAGAAGTTACCCAGTTTCTCGATGATGATGCTTCAGAGGAACTCAGGGAATCTTATAAATATTTGAAGTACTTACTTGATCAGGCGGTAGCAAATAATAGTGCCTATTATGATATGATAGAAGAACTCTAAGAACAATATAAGGAATTCACTGTGCTACTGCATCAGAGCTATGAGCAGAAGTATCAAAGTTTAAGGGAAGGTCGGGGCTTTGATAAGTTTATCTTTGTGTATAATAAGAAGGAAGCTTTACTTAATCTTTAAATTGAGGAAAATAGGACCATCGCCAAACTCCTGGAAGAGAAGAATAGTAATTTTAGGAATGAGTTGAATCTTCCGAAGTCTTCCTTTGGAGCTATTATTGTTACTACCGATGAAGGTCATTCCTTTTTAGAAGTTGAGAACGCCACCTTGAGAGATGAATTGGAGGCCCTAAAAAACATTAAGTTCGCCTCTTCTTCCCGAGCTAGAAATAGGGTTGGCTGAGGAACTACACGGGAGATTAGGACCCAACAGGCCCTTGCTAACCAAGATGCACAATTAAAAGTGAAGGACCGGGCTATTGCTGAGATGTCTCAAAAGGTACAGACTTTATCCGAGAAATTATCTACTCAATTTTCTCAATTGGAAGCTAAGGATGGGGTGCTGAAGAAACTAAAATCGCAAGTTGATAGATTAACCTTCCAATTCCATAAGAAACCTAGATAATTTTGGATGGGTGGTTACAATGAAGCTTTGAGTCATTATAATGACAGACTCCAACAGTCCCAAAATGAGTCCTATAAATGGGGCTGGATTAACGCTTTAACTGTGCTGAAGGTGGATGGAAATGATATTATCTGGGATTGGTATGATCCAGGCTTGCTACAGCTTGAAAATCCTCCATTTAAGTTGGATGTCAATTGGGTACCTGTTCACCGTATTCCCCAGTGTCTGATTTCTAAATACTCGGGGGATTATGAACTGCATGATGAGCTTGAGATCGTTCGTCCTCCTCATTTTCTTGACCGTCCTAGTAGCAGAAATACCAGGGTGCTTCAGGATCCTAATTTCATTAACTCTCCTTTTACTTTTGATGATCCTCCAGCTAGCATGGATCCTGTTTCTAAAGCTAAAGGAAAGCATCTTGTAGAATAATTTTTTGTATTTTGTTTCTCCCTTTTTGAGAAACAATATGTAATCATTTAAGTTATAATCATTTAAGTTTAATGAAAAACTTATTTTGTGAATGGATCAAATTTTAGTTAATCTCTATTTTTTCACCAGTTCTATTGATATTCTTAGGATTATCCTAAGTTTTATACCAATTACCGATGCTTCACCATGGTTCTACTCATGTACCTAAATTTTATGGTAATTGTACTAGTTACCTTTGTTCCTAGGAGTAAGTGGAACATTTATCCATCTTTTAGCCTAGTTTAGATGAACATTTGTCATCCGGGTCTTCACTAATCAAGCATTTTGGACTTATGATTTTGCCTTGCATGATTTTATAAGTTTGATACCGACCAATTTTGTTGGTGGTTTTATAACTTTGTTGGTGACTTTGGTTACAACCAACTTTGTTGGTAGTTTTATTGATGCCGACCAACTTTTTTGGTGGCCTTGATGGATATCGACTAACTTTATTGGTGGTTTTATTGATGCCGACCAACTTTATTGGTGGCCTTAATAGATACCGGCCAACTTTGTTGATGGTATTTGTTTATGCATACCAACTTTTTTGTTGTCTTCATAGTTATCACTACTGTCCTTGTGTTACAAGTGCATAAAAACTTTGTTGGTGTCCTTGATAGATACCGACCAACTTTGTTGGTGGCCTTGATGGATACAGACCAACTTTGGTGGTGGTTTTATTGATGCTGACCAACTTTATTGGTGGCCTTCATAGATACCGACCAACTTTGTTGATGGTATTTATTGATGCAGACCAACTTTGTTGGTGTCTTCATAGTTTGTGGTTTTATTGATGCCGACCAACTTTCTTGGTGACTTTATTGGCTACCGACCAACTTTGTTGGTGGTTTTATTGATGCCAACTAACTTTGTTGGTGGCCTTGATAGATACCAACCAACTTTATTAATGGCCTTGATGGATACCGACCAACTTTGTTGGTGGTTTTATTGATACCGACTAACTTTATTGGTGGCCTTGATAGATACCGACCAACTTTGTTGATGGTATTTATTGATGCATACCAATTTTGTTGGTGTCTTCATAGTTACAACTATTGTCATTTTGTTACAAGTTCATAGGAACTTTGTTAGTGGCCTTGATCGACACCGACCAACTTTGTTGGTGGCCTTGATGGATACCGACCAACTTTGTTTGTGGTTTTATTGATGCTGACTAACTTCGTAAGTGGCCTTGATAGATACCGACCAACTTTTTTTATGGTATTTGTTGATGCAGACCAACTTTATTCATTGATGCCGACCAACTTTATTGGTGACTTTATTGGTTACCGACCAACTTTGTTGGTGGTTTTAATGATGCCGACCAACTTTGTTGGTGGCCTTGATAGATAGCGACCAACTTTATTGATGGTATTTGTTGATGCAGACTAATTTTGTTGGTTTCTTCATAAGAACTACTGTCCTTGTGTTACAAGTACATAGCACTACTACTCCACAAAAAGAAAATAACAAAATAACCATTTTCTAGAAAGTCATGTTCTCATTAATATTAAAATGAACTGAGTACAACATAACTATTTTTACTGATAGTAATTCTTCAAATGCTCTGCATTCCATGGGTTCTTGAACTCTTCCCCGTCCAAAGTTTCAATGCTATATGTGCCTAGTCGGATAACTGTTATAACACGATAAGGCCCATGCCAATTGGCTTCCAACTTATTATTATTCTGAATCACCTTCTTCAAAAGATAATCTCCTTCTTTTAAATTTCTCGGTATGACTCTCTTGTTGTAGAAACGTGCAGTCCTTTGTTGATAAGCTGCATTTTTTCAGAGTTGTGTCTTCACGAACTTCTTCCAGCATGTTTAAATCCAATCTCCTCATCAAATCGCTAATTGGGGTATTGAAGTTAAGGACTCTATGCATAGGTAAACCTAGCTCAATAGGGATTACAACTTCAGTACCAAATTCCAATAGATAGGGAGTTTCTCCGGTAGCTATTCGAGAAGTAGTTCAGCAAGCCCATATAACTGAATGAAGTTCATTAATCCAATTTCCTTTTTCATCTTCCAACCATTTCTTTAACATGTTCAGCAAGTTTATTAGCTACTTCTGTTTGGCCATTGCTTTGAGGATGGCTAGGAGCAGAATGGTTTTTTTGGACATTAGATTGGGCACAATAAGCAACAAATTATTCATTGTCAAAATGTGTAACATGATTAGTTATAAAGTCATAAGGTAAGCCTTACCTACATATGATTCTTTTCCAGATGAACTGGTAAAACTTTTCATAAGACATATCAATTAATGGTTCAGCTTCCAACCATTTTGTAAAATAATCAACAGCTACAACAAGGTACTTAAACCTTATAAAGGCATAAGGTAAGCCATACCTGTATATAATTCTTTTCTAGATGAACTGGTAAACCTTTTCGTAAGATATATCAATCAATGGTTCATCTTTTGCCCATTTTGTAAAATAAGCAACAACTACAACAAGGTACTTAAACCTTCCTCGGGTGGTTGGCAGGGGTCCGACCAAGTCAATTTCCCACAGGTAAAAAGGCTAGGGTGAAGTGATTGGTGTTAAAAGGGCTTGTGGAGCCTTGCGTATACTGGAAAACCTTTGGCACTTATTATATTTTTAGCAAAATCTGTATAATCTGCTCACATGGTTGACCAGTAGTATCCTTACGTATGTATTCTTAGCAGTAACTTCCTTCCTGCTATGTGGGCCCCACAGGATCCTTCACAGACTTATTCAATAAAATCCTTTACCTCATTTGGATGCACATAACGTTATAGGCCAGCAGTTAATCCTCTCATGTATAGCACACCACCTTCTAGCACATACCTTTCAGCTTTATATTTTAGCCTCTTAGCTTCGAGTAGATCGGAGCTGGAAGAATTACATCTTCAATATATGCTCTTATGAGGTCCATCCAAGATGGATCCATATCAACTGCAATGAAGTTGACCATCAGATCCTCATCAATGCTCCTATTAGTAAGCAGCTCAATAGGAATAGTTCTTTGTAATTCTATTTTGGTTGTTGAGCCTAACCGAGCAAGTGCATCTACTCTGTCATTATCCAACCTTAGTATCTTGACCATCTGTACTGCTAGCAAGGTGGAAATTATTTCCAAAGTCTTAGCCAAATATCTGGTCATCAGTTCTCCTTTCGCCGTATATAAACTCGACACTTGATTTATAACCAATTGCAAATCACTTTACACCACAACTTGCTCGACGTTCAATAATTTAGCTAGATTTAGACCAATAATTACAACTTTATATTTTTCTTCATTATTGGAGGCTTGAAATTGGAAATGTAGAGTGTACTCTATATCTAGCTCATTTGGGTTATCGAGGATGATTCCAGCTCCATATCCGGTTGTGCAATATGACCCGTCGAATAAACTCCATATGGGGATATTGTCGTCAAATGCTTGGTTTGTCAGAATCACTTCATGGAAGATTTTGTCCTTCACCTCCTCATATTTCTTCTTCATCTACTATACTCCAATTATCAGTTCTAGTTGGTCTTTTTCCATAGTTTCCCTTATTTGGAATTGGTTAGTCGCATCTCCAGTTGGTCTACTATCTCCCGCATGTTGCTCGGTTAGAGTCCCTTATTGCTCGGGGATCTCTGGATAACTGAATTCTGTAATAAAATCAGCCACACCTTGTCCTTTTAAAGCAGTCCTTGGTTCATACACAAGGTCATACTCCCCTAACTCAACAACCCAATACATCAGTATTCCACATTTCTTCGATTTATGCAAAGCCTGCCTTAATGGCATATCAATGTAGACCACTATAGTGTGGGCTTGAATGTGGGGTTTCATTTGTCTAATAGATTCAATTAAAGCTAGTGCTAATTTCTCCAAACTGGGATATCTTTCTTCTACTCCTCAGAAAGCTTTGTTGGTGTAATAAGCTGGCTTTTGGACTCCATTTTCCTCCCTGATCAAGGCTGAGCTAACTGCAGACTCAGATACTGCAAGATACCAATACAACTTTTCTCCCAACATTGGTCGAGAAAGTAGTGGTGGTGCTCCCAGGTACTTCTTCAACTCCAGGAATGCCTTTTCACATTCATCATTTTATTCAAAGATTTTTCTGAGAACCTTAAATAATGGCAAGAATTTGTCTGTTGATCTTGACAGAAACTTGTTAAGTGTTGCTACACGCCCAATTAGCCTTTGATCCTCTTTTTTGTAGGTCGGGGACTTCATTTCGATTAGAGATTTTATCTTATCTGGATTGGTTTTGATTCCCCTTTGATTGACTATATACCCAAGGAACATTCCCTCCTGCACTCCAAAGATGCATTTGATGGGGTTTAACTTTATTTGGTTCTTTTCCAATTGATCAAACGCCTGAGTGAGGTTGACAATATGATCAACAGTTTTTTTGCTTTTAGTGAGCATATCATCATCATATACCTCTATTTTCTTGCCTATCTGCTCCTCAAATACTTTGTTCACTAGTCTCTGATAAGTAGCACGTATATTTTTCATACCAAATGACATAATATTATAACAATAAGTTCCTCGGGGAGTGATAAATGAAGTACTTTCTTTATCCTCTGGCTTCATTTTGACCTGGTTATAACTAGAATATGCATCCATGAAACTCACCAACTCATGCCCTGAAGTAGCATCCACCAGTTGATCAATTCGTGGCAAAGGAAAGTGATCCTTCGGGCATGCTTTGTTCAAGTCAGTAAAATCCACTCGTCATCCACTTGTTGTTCTTCTTCTTGACCATAACTACATTGGCCAACCAATCAGGGTACTTCACATCTTCAATAAAGCAAGCTTTTTGAAGCTTCTCCACTTCTTCCTATATAGTCTGGTTCTTCTCCGGGCTTAAAATTCTTCTTCGCTGCTTCACAGGTTTGATTTCTCTATTGACATTAAGTTCATGACATAGAAAGTTTGGATCTATGCCTGGCATATCTTTATGACTCCAAGCGAACACCTATTTTCTCTGCCTCAAGAAAGCTGTCGATTCCTTCTTAATAACTGGTTCCAATGATGCTCCTATTTGAGTTATCTGTTCTGGATTATCATCATCCAGAACAATGCTTTCCGTTACCTCCATCACTTGTCCTTTTACAAGCTCAGGTTCATCTCGTGGGTATAAGTTTTCAACCTCACACTCGTTGCTTGGCTCAGTTGTATCCACTTGGTAAGTGGTTGTTTTTTTCTTAGCCTCCATCATATCTTCTTTCTCGGCACAGGACTAGTAGCACTCTGGAGCTACTTTCTGGTCTCCTTTCACTACACCTACACCAAAGTTTGTCGGGAATTTTAGGCATTGATGAAAAGTTGAGGATACAGCTTCAAACTTTTTCAAACCAACTCTCCTTATGATCATATTATAAGCAGAACGAACATTTTTTCCCATTATAAAGAATCTAACCTTCTCTGTCCTACTTTCCCACCAAGTCCCGATCAACACATCCAGCTTGATAGTTCCTAGTGGAAACACCTTTTCTCCTGAGAATCCAATGAGTGGCCTGTGATAAGTATCCAGTTGATTTAGTTTTAAACCTAAACTATCAAAACAAGGATAAAACATGATACCAGCGGAACTACCATTGTCCACCAATGTTCTTGATACCAATACTTCTTTCATCCTGACTCTAATCACTAAAGGGTCATCATGAGGATACAAAACTCCTGATAAATTATTTTTGGAAAATCCAATTACGAGCTTATCCTTATTAACTTTTCTTGGTTGGTCATCCTCGGTGAGGTTGATAATCTGGATATAGGAACCAGCTTGAGCCTCATTGAGGTAAGCCTTCCTTTCAGGTGTGTGATCTCCTCCTCCAGCATCTCCACCTGTAATCATGTAATAATTGAAAGATCCAAAAGTGAGTGTGAATACCTCACGTTCCAGTTGTCTAGGTTTCTTAGGAAGGCCGGGATCATTTTATAGATCATCATTGTGGTTCCTCTTCTTATCTTCCCGAGGCTTGATTGAAGATTTAGATCTTTGCTAACCTTTTCCTCCATTTATTTTGCGATTCTGCCGATCAACAAATCTCTCCAGCTTTCCTCTTCGAATGAGTGATTATATCTCATTCTGGAAGGAAGTGCACCGGTTGGTAGTATGACCATGGTCTTTGTGAAACTCACAATACTTGGACTTATCCCTTTTATCAGTAGGTGACCTCAAATTTTCAATCCAACTCAAATCATTGTTGTGATTGATGTCCTCCAACATGTGATGTATATTAACTGTCAAAGGAGTGTAATTAGTGAATTTTCTGAGCCGGTCTAAGCCTTCCTTTCCCTTTGAACTCTTGCGCTCATTATGATTCTTGTGCTCCTTCTTATCTGACTTCTCTTCTGCTTTTGCTTCCATCTTTACGTCTAAATTATTTTTAGCGTCCATAGCTTCCTCGGCGTTCATAATCTTTGTTGCTTTTGGAATAAATTATGTTATTATCTTTTATGCATCCTTCGCTAACATATAATATAACTTATCAGGGAAAAACCCACTCATGAGAGCAGTGATTTTTGTCTTTTCTTCATAATCGATTACTTCCACTTTTTGTTGTTGAAATGAGTGATGTAATCTCTGTTACTTTCTCCCTCATTTTCTCCCACGCTGAGCAAATGAGCTACTCATTTCACTGGTTTTTCTCCAAAGCAAAAATTACCAATGAATAGATCGTATAGTTATTGAAAACAATAAATCTGCCCCGAGGAAGGCTTTTGTACCAGATTTGAGTAGATCTAGTGATTTTTCCTCAGACCGCCCTACATATCATGTTATCAGGAACAACATAGATATCAACAGCTGCTTGATATTGCTCTATATGGATAATTGGGTCAGTTTTCCCATCATATTTGGGAGTGACTACTGGAGCTTTAAACTTGGTTAGTGTGGGGAAATCCACGATGGTTTTTGTACAAAGGGGGATCCTTTAATAAAACTTCTTTGAAGGGGGTTCTTGGATTTGGCCATTTCACCTAATATGTCTTCCAAACGTTGAATGGATCCCTTCCACGCATCACTGTTAGCGCCCTGGATGGCAGCTTTTTTATGACGACCTCTAGATTTAGCTGAACTTTCTTCCTCTGAACCTTCTCTCTGACTAGACCTTTCAATTCGTCGGGTATTTAATCTGGATTGAGATGAACCTTCCATTATATCACTTGGTCGTCAAATATTTCTCGACGCATCCCGTTGGGCATTTCCTTGGGGTCCCAAACGATCGAAAGGAGAGGCCTACTTAGCCTTTCTAAGGCACTCAATCTTTCTGGGATGAGAGATTGTCCATCACTAGAATTAGTGACCCTAATAGAAGAAGTTACTCCAGGTAGGTATGAAGGATCCCTAGAAGTTCTACAATGACTGTGCACAATACTCTTGATTGGCGACGGTGGCATGTTCCTATGATTAGATTTCCCTGGAACTACATCTTGCAGAGTTTGGGCCAGCTGTCGTATAGTGTCTTGCATGGCCTCCTGGCCCTTGGCCAAGCTAGCCAAAATTCCTATCAAATCGTTATTGTTAATAGGGGAAGAGGGATTAGGCAGAATACCCTCATTTCTAGTGCTTGATTCTGGAATGTCAGCCATAGATAATGAAAGATGAATGAGTGAAAACGTTTAGCAATATGTTCCCATAGACGGCGCCAATCTATTGATGCAAAAACTAGACTAAGCCTAATTAATTGATAATAGATAATTAAGTAAAACAAATAAGACACATGAAAACTTTTCAAAGTGGTTCGGCTCAATAGAATATCCTATGTCCACTGTTTTGTATTAATGGCCTTGAGTTGTTTTTCGATCCCCAAAATGAGGATGATACAATGTATTTATAGCCCAAAAATAGGGGTCTTCCCCATTTTCATGTGAAAGGATGGAATGCCTTTATTTGCTAGTCATTTAATCAATACATAATGATTATTAATTATATGAATGTTATCGCTTTACAGGCAATAGAGGTTGTAAGACTGTTGGCGCTTGGTTGGCTGTACATAATGACTTTTTGGCTGTTGGTCGGGCTTCCCAGTAGGTCGGGTAACAAAGTTGGTCGAGCTTCTTTGTTTGTTGGGATTCCTTGTTGGTTGGGATTTTTTTATCATGCTGACTTGGAGTTGTGCCACTTAGGATGACACATGTTGGCTTGTAATTGGTCCATGTAGGATGGTAAATTTTGGCATCAACAATCCTTTTCATATATTTCATTCCCAAACCAAAAGATCCTATTTGCAACTTGGTGAACAAATCAAGAATTGCCAAGCTAAATACGTCAAAAATTAATTAACTCATTAAATGTTTAGTGGGATTGACTCTTGGGAAAAACTCTAAAAGTACAAAAAATGAGATAAGTGAGACCCATCAATGTGAGAGACTCCTCTCACTCACCCTCATACACATATGCTCTTTCACACACATAATCATGCTCTCATGCACATACAAGTTTTGGAAAAAGTACGTCGAACACCTTTAAGCACTGCCCCTATGTGATGTGCCCCTCATTCTCAAAGATCGTCCCTTTCCCTTGGGACGCCAATAAGGTGTGAAAACAAATATTTGAGATCAATAGTGATTTGTTCGATATTTTATCTATAATCTATAAAATAAACTAATATGGTAACTATAACAAACTTATGAATTTACATCAAATTGTAGCTATCACAAACTCGTTTGATCATAAACATCTTTGATTTGTTAGCTATATTTTTCTAGTGAATTATTATTCACTGATTTTGCAGGCTTACTTAGGGATTTTAACATACATAAATTTGTTGTTGGATCTTGAGTATTTTATTTTTATATCCCAAACTTTAATGATAAAATGCTTGGTTATATTTTTTTCAAATTTGTTTTGTGTTTATTTGATTTAATATAAGTTTTTGAATTCAAGTATTGTTTAAAGATAAGTGTCTATGATGTTTAAATATGGTTTGAATGATATATTGTTCAAATATTAAGAATATTTTACATTGCAAACTTAAATTTGTGGTATGAAGTGTGTAAATAGGTTTGCAATATTTAACTCTTCAAATTCAATTTATAGTGAAAAATTACAAATTTAAACTTATATTTGTGCGTTCAACGATTGACAAACCGTTATAATAAAAGTGGGATTCATATACTAAAACATGTAATATTGTATTTTATCTTTTTGGATATTGTAAAATTACATTACTGCAAGTTGATTGGAGCATCGATGGCCAAAAACTGAAAGATCCGACGATTGGAAGCCAGGATGTCCGGTGACAGGGGGTTCTTGTTTTCTTTTGAAAAATATTGATATGAAGAAATAATTGGAAGTATTTTTTCTCAAAATAATTTTATTAAGGACAAATAAGTATAAACTAATTTTACAAAGGAAATTTGATTTTTCTAGACTTATAACAAATTATATTATATGCCGTAAAGTTTAATTTTCTTATATTAATAATATAATATAGGAAGATTTTTATATGTAGAATAGTTTATCTTTCAATTGAAACACATAAAATAATAGATAGATTTTTAAAAAATTCTATAACAAGTATTTAAAATTATGATATATTTGTTTCTTTTTCTATTTTGTTAACTTTACATACCTAGTACAACTCACATGACAACTGTGTAATTATATTAGAGGGAAAATAATATAACGTATTTTGAGTATAATGTGTTGTATTTATACTACGTGTTCATGTGAAACACGATACATATTCTAAGATACTACTTTCTACATCTTAAATATATAAAAGTTCATATTTGAAGTCAGAATTTTAAAAATATTGACTTTTTAAATAATTCAGGGTTAAAATTAAATTAATTTTCATATTGTGAAATTAAACTTATTAAATTCAAGAATAAACTTTGAATTTTCAACGTAAAAAATAAGGCTCTTTATCTGGGACAAATAGAACAAAGTGTGCTCTATTTATACTAAGTTTATGAAACATATATTAAACTTGTTGACGTCTCTAAATGATAAACCATTTTTTGTTGATATTTAAGTATGGTTTATCATTTAGAGACGTCAACAAATTTAAAAAAAAAAGATAAACAATCTGAGCAAGTACATAAGAGACAAATTTTTAAAAGTGGTTCGGCTATGAGGAAAGCCAACGTCCTAGGATCTCCTATTGGTGTTGTTCAACTGAATAAGGGGTTCTTCGAATTTATACCTCTTTAGTGCGATTGTTTATCATTATTGGCAGGACACTTTACCATGAACGCAATCCTTTTACTCCATAGCTAGATTCCGAACCAAATTGGTTCTAAAGTGGATTTGATTCAAGCCAATATTGTTGTGAAACCACCGATAAAGAGTTTGAGAGATGATTCGTTCAATTATGAAAACCTAAATGTTTGGGTTTCTGTACCAATTTATATTCGCCCATATATGTTTAAGAGGAAGATTTATCACCATCCATATACATATTTGGTTTGTTGATTCGATTTCTAGATTCGGTTTGAATTAATAATACCTTTTGTTTGTAATAAATCAATTTGATAAGGCCTTCAAATCAAGATCTGATGGAGGATATATAATAATCAAATATATATTAATGAAGGAAAGGTTTATGGTGAGAGAGATATTCGTTGATGTTTATCTCCTGTCAGAAAATTTGAAAGATGGGAATCAAAATATCTGATGTAACATAGTATATAAACGTGTCTGCACAGAAATTTCTCGAAAACTTATGATAATAAAATTTGGTAAATGTAAATTGAACAAACAGTTTATGAATATAAACATATGAGACTAATGATTGAGCAAAATGATATGGGTATCAAATATAATCGTTTTTATGAAAAAATAGAAAGACTTAGGTTTTGATGATGATCTTCGTCTCTTCCAATTATAGGGAAAGATTTTCATGTCGATTCCCACAGACGGAGACAATCTGTTGATGTCTAAAAATTGTTTATCATTTAGAGACGTCAACAAATAAAATAAAGATAAATAATCCATGCACACACATAAGAGACATATATTTAAAGTGGTTCGGCTATGAAGAATGCTTGCGTCCACTGTTTTTTTATTTCTGGTGATTACAATAACATAGTTAAGTGTGATTGATTCACTCTTGTCTCTTTGAGCTATAGGAGATCAGGTATTTATAGTGTTTGGGAGTCCAAGAGATGGAATGCCTTTATATATTCAGGCATTTACATCTATATAAAAAAAAAATGACCTTTGATATTAAATATAATTGTTGATATTCTTGGGTACAATGATTGTTGGTGATTCCACACAAATGGCTCTTGATATTCTTGATGGTTCGTATTCTTTAGGTTGGTCAGTCGGTTAGCTGACCAACTGTGACCACATAAGTAATTACTATAAAGATTGCCATGTAGGAGAATGGGTGTCCATTTCTTATTGGTCCACGTAGGGTGGTATATTTTCCCATCAACAACACTTGTATTATATGTTTATTAAATTAAAAATGAAAAAATCTATATGTACTAAATTTTGTGTTTAACGTGTATATAAATATTATAATATGAATATAAAGACAATAATTTATCACATATACTAGCTTAGAATATAAACTTGGTACACATAAAAGCACATGTGAATATTATCTCTAAGCCATCTTGCAAGTCGAGATTACCTATTAGAATTCAAGGCTATTAAGCAAAATGACCTCTAATGGACATTTAACTCAAAATTTAAGAAATTTCAAGTTATTTGCTCACAAATTTCTTATTCCAATGGTTGTTCTAAGATGTTCTTGTCTTTACTTTTTCAATATATTAAGTGGGGTGACAATACAAACTCACTCGAAGACCTGCAAGGGTAAATGATAAGCTCATTGCCTTTTGTTTAGCTAGTGTGACCTATGGTCCAATCCCCTGTCTCATGTGTGGCTTGGATCCTTAACCTTGAGTCATGTGTGTTTCCTTGTTGTAATAAAGTTGTCCTATTAGAATATTCTTCTTCTTATCACATCATTTCGTATCTTTCTCTCGCTAGAGGTTTTATATATGTAAACCTCAGTGGTGGACACACTCATCCAATATTTTTATTTTATTTATAAAATCTCAACTTATTCGAAGCAAAAAAAAACTGACTCGACATATGGGCGATAGTTGTAGTAGTGTTGGGGAGATTTCATGTGAGAAAGATGAGGGGGACACCCTTGGAATTTTTGAGATTTTTTAGTGTATATCATATGTTAAACGTCTCATATTCATTAAGAGATATTTTATTTGGACCATATTAGTTTCTACACATGCTCTAATATATTGGGGGACACATGTCTCCTTCCTCTAAATTTGTCTTTGTATTTATATTATTAAAACACTACTATTTATATATTTTTTAAATCGGAGATAAAAAAACGTAATGTAGAAATATATTCAACATGTAACATACACAAAAACATAACAAATTTTATTCTCCTGTGTATAATTTGTTGGTTTTCCTAATAATTTATAGTTTATTGAAATGTAAAATTTAAAATTTATCGTTGACTTATACAATAATAGTTAAGTTATCTATCTCTTTGTAATTGTTTTGTTCATGTTATGTGTATAAACTTATAGTTTATATGTGTCTAAGGCAATATGTGTTATCTTGAGTTTATGTACAACCTAAGACTAGTTCTCTGGGCAAACATATTTATGACACGATCTTTGAAGTGTCTTTAATGCATTGGTTGATTTATGAGTTACTCATATATAAAATACTTTAAAATTAAAGTCTGTTATAAATGTTAAAGATCATTCAGTCCATCCACCTGGTAACTCATTTCCTGAATCTCCCAGATCCCGATGTGATTTATTTTCCATATGAAGGTGTACTAATAATTGAAACCATAGAAATTTTGAAACCCTTCAACTTCTCATAGCCCATATAAATTTCAAAAACAGATCGATCGCCCTCAATCCGCTCCCTTATTTTTTTTATATATAATTGAAATACAAAACACCAAATAGTTTGTTTCTTTTTTCATCACAATTAGATATAATATTCGTCTGAATATTCAAGACAAAGTCACCGGAGGTGAGATATTAGCTTGAGTATTAAACCTTAAACATGGGGTTTGAAAATAATTGTCAGAGTTGAGATACACTAGAATCAAAGATGGAGTGGAGGTTCAATAAGACCCAAACTAAAATTTATTAAAAGAGGGTCGGAGAAGGAACTTATCTTATTCGGAGTAAAAAACTTCAAACTCGTATTTTCAGAATAATCACCAGCGTAGAGATATGCCGGAGTTAAAGACATTGGTGATATTTTAAGAAAACCCAGTTCAGAAGAAATGTTTTATCAAGTAAGATAGAGAGGGAGGGGCTCCAAATGTTTTAATTTGATAAGATATAGAATAATGCAATTAGTCTTCAGAATAATTCAATTTAGTATTCTCTTCATTAAATCCTTTATTTGTTATTGTTTATTATTGAAACTTCCCTAGCTAAGACATAAAATCCATAAACCAATTTCAGACGATAATCGAACGGCGCCATATTTGGGAAATTGACAAGCCATTGTTGTTTCCTACCATTCTTAACCCCTAACACATCCCCCCTTTTCCCAACCATATGCTCGAAAATCTGGGAAATGGCCAAAAACCAAGAAAAAAGTCACGTACTAGAAGAGCTTCCACCCTCTACATAGGTGGGAATGGGAAACATATAAGGAATTTTGATGACCTTGGCAAAAGGTCTAGGAGGCGATGTAAAAAAGTGTTAAGAAGCTGACACAGATGCTCCAGGATGGGGAAAATAGGCCCACAGTGGATCCTGGCACTCCGACCAGGAGGGGAACTTTAAAAGGAAGAGGAGAGATGTTTCATCCTAGCCCTTATAGAGATAGGAGGCATGCGTATGGAATGCAAGCCCTAAAAAATCCAAGGAGGCTGAACTTGGGGTCGCACGATGGCAGGAGTACATCCAGGCATTATGGATCACGAGAGGATAAATCCTATTGCGCTGGAGTCACTTACTACGTTAAATAAACCGGATATGATGATGAAAAATCCTTCTCTGAGGAAAGGCCCAGTGTGATAGATCACCTAAGTAGAGGATCTACTTTTGATCATTTAGGCCCGCTTCAAACAACGGGTCAGTAGTTAATTGTTCTCAGAGAACACAATGCATATCAGGAAGAATTAGCCCAGTCATTCACCGCCTATGCCAAAATGAATTTACAATAAGAAAGCTCATCTGAAAGCCGAGGTCAAATAGTCAAGTCCATTGCAGTGAAGGCCAAGCAAGCGGATGAGCCATGGAAGGGATTCATCCAATGAATGGAGGACCATTTGGAAGAGATGGTTAGATCCAATAACCCCCTATACAAGGACTTTATGAAGGCATATTCGTTTGTCCCAGCGATAGTGTGTTACCCAACTCCAGTAAACTTCAAGCCATCAGTCATTACACCGAGATACAATGGGAAATCTATCCCATTTTGCACATGGAGAAGTACTAAGCTGCTATTGATATCTACTCTATCCTGAATGAAATGAGATACCAACCATTCTATAGTACGATCACTGGTTCATCTCAAATCTAGTATAATAGCTTGCTACGTGGACATATCTCCAGTTTCCAATAATTAGCCGATCTCTTTATTAGTAATTTTAATTTTAGGGCCAAGCATATCAAGAGAGTTTCTCATTTTCCCAATGTGTGATAAAATGTTAACGATACTATACATGACTTCATTACTCACTTCAATAATGAGAATCTTGAGTTCATCGATTATAACGAGAAAACAACCATAACCACATTGATGAGCAGGCTACAGCAAGGAAAGCTATTTTGGGCACTTACTAAGGAGCCACCCAAAGACTGATAGAACTCTTGGCCAAAGTAGGCAAAATCATAAACATCAAGGAGGCCATGGTGGCTAAGGAATCAAATCATCTCACAGATGTCTCTAATAAGAGCAATGAGAAAAAGGATAAAAAAGATGAGAAATTTGAGAAGCCAAAAAAGTACGACAAGTACAGTCCCTTGACTATTGATATCAACCACATTATCGAGGACATAGAAGGAAGTAAAGACTTCAGGTGTCCAGGAAAGCTCAAAGCACCTACCAACCAGTTTGAAAAGCGCAAATACTGTGAGTTTCATAAGGACCACCACCACAACACAGACAACTACAACGCTCTCAAGAAAAAAATTGAGGGCTTAATTAAGAGAGTAAGCTATCCAAGTATGTGGATAAGGCTAGCCTCACAAATGAGGATGAGTGCAAGGACATGCGATAATCAGAATACCCTTTCTAAAAGGCGAATTAAAAGAAAAGACGATGAGATGAAGATTCTAGTGATGACCCAAATCTTCCAAAGAAGAAAAAGGAGCCAACCCATAAGGTTCAGATAATCTCCTTTGGATGTTATTTCATCACTGGTGGGGATGCCAAAGGAGGAGACAAGTTGCTAGAAAGAAAGACTTACCTGAACAAGACGAAGTCTTATTCTCTTATCAGGCAGAATAACTTCATTGGGAACTTGAATAGTCGCCTTAAAAAGGTAAACAAAGATCATCTCATTATTGAGTTTTCTAAGGATGATTTATCTTGAGTCCTATACCCTTATGATGACTCTCTCATCGTCACCATCATGGTCTGAAAGAAAAGTGGTCAGGATCCTCGTTGATAATGACAACTTGGCAGACACTGTGTTCTATAATTTCTTCAGAAAGTTGAAACTTTGCAATAGCAAGATGATGCCTTATCATCGCCGTCTGATCGTCTTCTCGGGTGAGAAGATGTACCCTTTGGGAAAATCTGAGTTGGAGGTTATAATAGGGGCTTGGCCAACATGTCGAACAGAAAATGTGCATTTTTTTATCCCAGATAAAAATGTCCTTTCCATATATAACATTATTCTCAGGAGAGTAGGGTTGAAACAATTTAATGTTATACCATCTACCATCCATCAATGCTTGAAATTCCCTACCCACTATGGAGTAGGTGTGGTCAAGAGGAATCAGGTAGAGGCTTGAGAGTGATATCATACATCTGCTAAGAAGGAGGAATGGAAGAAGCTAAATATGACTTACAAAATGGAAATGATAGATCTGCAGTATAAGGAGAAGTTAGTCAACGGATAAGTAGTTTAAGAGATCGAATATATCGTAGTCGATGATTTACACCCGGAGAAGACTGTCCAGGTAGATTCATCCCCGAAGCCTGAACTCAAGAAAGACCTACTCAACTTCCTTAAACAGAAAAAGAGCATGCTTGACTTTATCCATGAAGACATGCCCAGAATCAACCTGATTTCATATGCCATTAACTGATCATAATGAAAGATATTAAACTAATAAAATAGAAATGACAAGTTTTTGATATCGAGGAGAATATGGCAGTTCAAGAAGAAGTTCAGAAGATACAGAAGGCTAATTTCATGGAAGATGTCAAATATCCCAAATGTCTCTCGAACATTGCAATGGTGCTCAGGAAAAATAATAAATGGAGGGTGTGTGTGTACTTCACTGACTTGAATAAAGCTTACCCCAAAGACCACTACCCATTTCCTAGGATCGACTACTTGGTTGATGCCACTTTGGTTCACGAGCTAATCAGTTTTATGGATGCCTATTCTGGGTACAATCATGTCAGAATGAAGCCAAAAGATGAAGAAAACAACATACTTCATCATTAGTAGAGGCACTTATTGCAATAATGTCATGCCTTCAATTTCAAAAATGTTGGGGACACATATCTGAGGTTGGTAAAAAAGGTGTTTAATGACCATACATGAAAGTATATGTCTATGACATGCTTACTAAGATCATAAGGGCAGAAGATCATGTGAAGGACTTATAGCAAACCTTTGATCAGTTGGATAAGCATGAGATAAAGCATAATCCAACCAAGTGCATGTTAAGTGTGAAGGAAGAAATCTTCTTAGGTTTTATCGTTATCTAAAGAGGTATCGAGTCTAATATCGAGAAGATTTGACCATTGATTAACACGCAGTCCTCGAAAATAAATAAGGAGGTAAAAATATTGAGAGGACGCATCGTCACGGTAAACAGGTTCATTTATTGAGCTACTAAGAAATGCCTTTTAATATGTTGATGTAAAAAACTAGACTTGATCTAATTAATTAATCACAAATAAATATGAATAAAGAAAAAAGACAAAGAATTTTTAAAGTGGTTAAGCCTTGATGAAAATGGACTACGCCCACTGTTTTGTATTGATGGGTGTTTTACCTTGATCTCAATTATGATCTTAAGTGATCGATTACCCCGTTATGGAGGGAGTTACAATATATTTATAGCCGTTGGGATGTTAATATGAATAGATAATATGTCGTTATCCAATAGACATATACATCTGTTCATAATAAGAATGTTCATTGAATCTGTTTGTGTCGCTTGATCTTCTTAGCTAGATGCTCGGTACGTTGAGTAGCTCAGCACTATGAGTTATTTGGTGAATATATTTTATGCCACGCAGGCTGACACGTGTCTCCATATAATTGATCCACATCAGCTGACTAATTTTTGTATCAACATAAGCCCCCACTGTTTCATAGTTGAGGTTGGATATGAAAGTGTGGAACATTATGCCCAGAGGTTGCTCTGACACATTTACCCAGTCTCATTAGTTTACAGATCTCTAATACTTGTGACATTTAATGATTTTGAGCGTGAAATGGAAAAACTCATAAATATTTTGAATCTTCAACAGACGCTTGGGTATTTGCGTCTTTTTCATCATTTAGCAGCCGAAAACGCAATCTTCGTCTCTAGTGATCCTTACTTTTTTTTTTCTTCCCAAAGCAATGCATTTAATAGCGATAGAATAAAATCGTCTTCTACCTTTTTCCTTTTAGACTTCCAAGCCTATTATCTTCTCACTTTTTCTTCTTACACCCATTCCTTCTGACATCCGCCTTAGCAGATTTCTCAATTTCTATAAGAACTTCTTCTTTCTTCTTTCTTTGCTTTATCCACCATGGTTTATCTTATCGAATCATTGGATAAGATCCGAGATGATTTTATAATTCCTTCTTGGGTTATTTTGGAAGAACCTCCTTGCCCTTCTAATTTATTTTCTTTAGCTAAAGGACACTGGTTTCCCTCCATTTTTCTTGCGAAATGTGGCTTTTCTTTCCCTCCTAATCCCCTGTGCTTGGAATTTTGCCAATATTTTGATATTATTCATGCAAGAGTAGTTCTAAATACATGGAGGGTAGTGAATGGCGTACATAGGTTGAATCAAATTCATGGAACTCATTTAGGGATTCCTGAAATTATGTACTGTTATAAATGGGTTACTAGCGATACCACCTTTTATTTAAAAACTAGGTATTCTCATAGAGCTTTAGTGGTCAATCTCCCTTATTCTAATAGGGACTATTTTTATCATGGGTTTGTGATGAAAAATTGGCAACACCCCGCATTAAAAGGGAAAGATGTGTACCAAGGTCCCACATACCCACTTTATGGCAATGGGATAGGTTGTTTTTAGTTTTTCAATTTAGCTCTATTTTTTTTTATAAAATGCATCACTGACATGTGTGTTTTTATTTTGCAGTTGATAACAAAAGAAAATATCCAAAAGAAAGTGATATTAATATAAAGGATTTGAAACTCATCTCATGTTTGCATCAATCAGTTCTGGGGAGGGGAGCACGTGAGAGCTGCTTCTTACTTGATGAGATACAAGAACACCACTTCTTCTTTCATTGCTCGTCCTCTTGTTCCTCCCTTAGTGATTAACCTTGAGAAAGCTCCAGCATCTTCTTCATTTGTTGAAGAAGATTCTCCTGACTTGGGTATTATTATTGTTGACTTGATGACGAAGAAGAGGAAAATGCCCGACCTTTTTGCTAAATCTGCTCCTGATACTGAAGGGGCGAAGAAGAACAAAGATGAAGCTCCAACTAAGAAAAAGGATGTTGTTCCTCCTGCCAAAGATATTAGCAAGAAGCCCCCTATTGCCCCTAAAGAGGAAGCACCTTTGATTGAAGTTGTTGTCTCAAAAGAGGAAGCACCTTTGATTGAAGCTACTGTTATCCAAGAAGAGACAACACCTATGATTGAAGGTGCTCCTTTGAGGAGGTTGAGAAGGGGTCTTGCTGAAAGTCTAGTGGATGCACTACACCAAAAATGCCAATCTGGCACGCTTAGGGAAGGAGATTCTGGCACTGTTTAAAACCGTGCTAGATTCTGGCACGGTTTTATCATAATCTGGCACGGTTTGAAATAGTGCCAAAATCTGGCACGGTTTTTAACTGTGCCAAATATGGGTACGCTTTGTTAAAAAAATAACCCCCCAAAATTTGGAGTGAGGACCAAATTTTCAAGACATTCCAATCCCCCTCTCTCTCTCTCTCCCGCTCGCTCTCCCTCCCGGCTTCCTCATCGCTCTCCTTCCCGGCTCGCTCTCCATCCTCGTCGCTGCTACTGCTCATCTCCTTCCCGGCTCGCTCTCCCTCCTCGTCTCTTCTACTGCTCCTCGTCGCTTAAGGTATTACATCTCTCTCTCTCTCTCTCTCTCTCTGTATATATATATATATATATATATATATATATATATATATATATATATAGGGATTGTGATTTAGGGATTTAGGGTTGCGATTCAGGGATTGCGATTTAGGGTTACCGATTTCCGGTACCCGATTTAGGGGTGCTGATATATATATATATATATATACTTATATGAGTGCATATATACATATCAGTATATCAGATATATACATATCAGTATATGTATGTATATCAGTCAGATATATACATATCAGTATATGTATGTATATCAGTACATATATACATATCAGTATATCAGATATATACATATTAGTATATGTATGTATATCAGTCAGATATATACATATCAGTATATGTATGTATATCAGTACATATATATCAGTACATATATACATATGAGTATATCAGATATATACATATCAGTATATGTATGTATATCAGTACATATATTATATCAGTATATATATATATATATATATGGGTCAATTATTGAATAGTCCCTACTATAAATATGTATTTTTTAAAAAGGACACATATTTTTAGTTTAACTCATTTAGTCCCTCAAGCAGCACTCAATATTCTCTTATTGTTAGAGGTCCGCGCCAGCGGAACTCCCTTTCCAAAATATGTGGCAAAGGACTTTTTGAAGCAAAATAAAAAAGCTTGGACTAAATGAGTATTAAAAAATGTTCGAGGGACTATTTGGTATATGTCCCTATATATATCAGTAATATCAGTGTATATATATATATATATCAGTACATATATATATATATATATCAGTAATATCAGTATCATATAGTTGTATATTTTCCTTTTTATAGCCCTGTGTCTCGTTGATGAGTTGATTGTCTGTGTGTGTAGATTTGGAGCTGGAAGGGTGGAAATGAAATAAAAATGGGATTATTTCACTAAAACTTTAGGAAAAAAAGTTAGAATTAAATGTATATAGAGAAATTTAGAATTAGATTTAGAATTAATTGTCAAAACGCGTATGTGTGTGTGTGTGTGTGTGTGTGTGTTTATATATGTTTGTATATTATCATTTTAACACCTTAGCGTCTCATCAATGAATTGTGTGTTTATGTATATATGTGTGCATGCACATAGTGTGTGTACGTGAAGATGGAAGGGAAGAAGTGAACTAAAGATTAGCTTTTGATTGGTATGAATATGTATATTTACACATGCATGTATATACATATATTTATACACTTTAAATTTATTAGCTCTATGTTTGGTTGATGAAATAGTGCCAAACTTTGTTGCAAAACGTGGCCGGAATGTTGTTGTGAGCAATCACCGGGGGCTTGGGGGCATATCAATAATTGTAAGTAAGTATTCACTATATGGAATTTTTCTTTATTTTTTCCATTATTTATTTTTTTTTTCTTTTTATCGTCCAGTAAGAAACCATTCAATAAATTTCTATAATTGAATTATATATAATGATGTAGTTAGCATCCATTTGGACTGTTCACTTGTGCTAAGGATTTAGTTAGCATGGATACAAAGGTAAGCTTATTGTTCATACCCTTTGGACTTGACTTCTTTCTAGTTTATTTTCTGGTTAATTTTGATCACATTAACGTATTGTAGGTCAGGATGTTAGCAGTTTATATGTAAAAGTAGCTTCAGAGCAAGGCCAAGGAATTACAAGTAATGTAACTTTCACATGCAGAATCCCACTAACCCGTTACTGGACAGGTAAAACTCTAGTATTATATTTTACTTCTAATAAGATATATAGTTTTATATATGTGCAGTACTTTATTTATGCGTGTCCTTTACTGTATATATGGTTATGGGGTTTAACACTTTTTTTTTTTAAAATTACGTGTTTTCATATTTGAAGTTTTGTTATGGAAGTAAAATTAAAGTTACGTGATCTTATGCTATTAATAGAGACATAATTGGCTCAACTATGAGAAACTCTATAAGAATATTTACTTATTACTTGAAGTCAGAAAACAAAAAATTTTAGTTGTGTGAGCATTCCCACATCATCAGACCTCTTCCAATGATAGGAGTTCTAATGAATGGAGTTAGAATAACATCTGTTAGTTTTTCAAAATTATGCCTATTGATAGTAATTATGCCTTACACTATTGAGATTTAGTACAAACAATTGAAGTCCATATTGAGATAGGAGAATAACTTATTATGGACACCTCGCACGGGACCAATGTAACTTGTAGGAACTAACCGCATCGTCCCGGAGCTCCCGGTTTGAGAGTATGACGATAATTTGCAAAAATAACACTTTAAAAACAGACCGTTAAAGGGTGAAAACCTAAACCAGCCCTCAAACGTCCCCGTAGGAGGCACGAACACCTCACACGGGACCAATTTAACTTGTAGGAACTGACCGCGTAGTCCCGGGTCTCTCGGTTTGAGAGTATGACGATAATTTGCAAAAATCACACTTAGACTTGAAAACGGGACGTTAAAGGGAGGAAACGCAAACCAGGCCCGAAACATCCCCGTGGGAGGCATGAACGCCTCGCACGGGACCATTGTAACTTGTAGTAACTGACCGCATAATCCCGGGTCTCCCGGTTAGAGAGTATGACGATAATTTGCAAAAATCACACTTAGACTTGAAAACATGCCATTAAAGGGTGTAAACCCAAACCAGCCCCCAAACGTCCCCGTAAGAGGCATGAACACCTCGCACGGGACCAATGTAACTTGTAGGAACTGATCGCGTCGTCCCGGGTCTCCCGGTTTGAGAGTATGACGATAATTTGTAAAAATCACACTTAGACTTGAAAACAGGCCGTTAAAGGGTGAAAACCCAAACCAGCCCCCAAACGACCCCGTAGGAGGCACGAACACCTCGAACGGGAACAATGTAACTTGTAGGAACTGATCGCGTAGTCCCGGGTCTCTTAGTTTGAGAGTACGACAATAATTTGCGAAAATCATATTTAGACTTGAAAACGGTCCGTTAATGGGTGAAAACGCAAACCAGCCCCCAAACGACCTCGTAGGAGGCACGAACGCCTTGCACGGGACCATTGTAACTTGTAGGAACTGACCGCGTAGTCCCGGGTCTCCCGGTTTGAGAGTATGGCGATAATTTGCCAAAATCACACTTAGACTTGAAAACAGGCCGTTAATGGGTGAAAACCCAAACCAGCCCCCAAACGACCCCGTAGGAGGCACGAACACCTCGCACGGGACCATTGTAACTTATAGAAACTGATCGCATAGTCCTGGGTCTCCCGGTTAGAGAGTATGACGATAATTTGCAAAAATCAGACTTAGACTTGAAAACAGGCCGTTAAAGGGTGAAAACCCAAACCAGCACCCAAACGACCCCGTAGGAGGCACGAACACCTCGCACGGGACCAATGTAACTTGTAGGAAATAACTGCGTCGTCCCGGGTCTCCCGGTTAGAGAGTATGATGATAATTAGCCAAAATCACACTTAGACTTGAAAACAGGCCGTTAATGGGTGAAAACCCAAACCAGCCCCCAAACGACCCCGTAGGATGCACGAACACCTCGCACGGGACCAATGTAACTTGTAGGAACTGATCGCGTCGTCCCGGGTCTCCCGGTTAGATAGTATGACGATAATTTTCCAAAATCACACTTAGACTTGAAAACCGGCCGTTAATGGGTGAAAACCCAAAACAACCCCCAAACGACCTCGTAGGAGGCACGAACACCTCACACAGGACCATTGTAACTTGTAGGAACTGACCGCGTAGTCCCGGGTCTCCCGGTTAGAGAGTATGACGATAATTTGCAAAAATCACACTTAGACTTGAAAACAGGCCGTTAATGGGTGAAAACCCAAATCAGCCCCCAAACGACCCCGTAGGAGGCACGAACACCTCGCACGGGACCATTGTAACTTGTAGGAACTGACCGCATAGTCCCGGGTCTCCCGGTTAGAGAGTATGACGATAATTTGCCAAAATCAGACTTAGACTTGAAAACAGACCGTTAAAGGGTGAAAACCCAAACCAGCCCCCAAACGACCCCGTAGGAGGCACGAACACCTCGCACGAGACCATTGTAACTTGTAGGAACTGACCGCGTCGTCCCGGGTCTCCCGGTTAGAGAGTATGATGATAATTTGCAAAAATCACACTTGGACTTGAAAACATGCCGTTAATGGGTGAAAACCCAAACCAACCCCCAAACGACCCCGTAGGAGGCACGAACACCTCCCACGGGACCATTGTAACTTGTAGGAACTGACCGCGTAGTCCGGGTCTCCCGGTTAGAGAGTATGACGATAATTTGCAAAAATCAGACCTATACTTGAAAATAGGCCGTTAAAGGGTGAAAACCCAAACCAGCACCCAAACGTCCCCGTAGGAGGTACGAACACCTCGCACGGGATCAATGTAACTTGTAGGAAATAACTGCGTCGTCCCGGGTCTCCCGGTTAGAGAGTATGATGATAATTTGCCAAAATCACACTTAGACTTGAAAACAGGCCGTTAATGGGTGAAAATCCAAACCAGACCCCAAACGACCCCGTTGGAGGCACGGACACCTCACACGGGACCATTGTAACTTATAGGAACTGACCGCGTAGTCCCAGGTCTCCCGGTTAGAGAGTATGACGATAATTTGCAAAAATCAAACTTAGACTTGAAAACAGGCCGTTAATGGGTGAAAACCCAAATCAGCCCCCAAACGACCCCGTAGGAGGCACGAACACCTCGCACTGGACCGTTGTAACTTGTAGGAACTGACCGCATAGTCCCGGGTCTCATGGTTAGAGAGTATGACTATAATTTGCCAAAATGAGACTTAGACTTGAAAACAGGCCGTTAAAGGGTGAAAACCCAAACCAGCCCCCAAACGACCCCGTAGGAGGCACGAACACCTCGCACGGGACCATTGTAATTAGTAGGAACTGACGGCGTCGTCCCGGGTCTCCCGGTTAGAGTGTATGACGATAATTTGCAAAAATCACACTTAGACTTGAAAACATGCCGTTAATGGGTGAAAACCCAAACCAGCCCCCAAACGACCCCGTAGGAGGCACGAACACCTCACACGGGACCATTGTAACTTGTAGGAACTGACCGCGTAGTCCCGGGTCTCCCGGTTAGAGAGTATGACGATAATTTGCCAAAATCACACTTAGACTTGAAAACAGGCCGTTAAAGGGTAAAAACTCAAATAAGCCCCCAAACGACCCCGTAGGAGGCACGAATACCTCGCACGGGACCATTGAAACTTGTACAAACTGACCGCGTAGTCCCGGGTCTCCCGATTAGAGAGTATGACGATAATTTGCAAAAATCACACTTAGACTTGAAAACAGGCCGTTAATGGGTGAAAACCCAAACCAGCCCCCAAACGACCCCGTAGGAGGCACGAACACCTTGCACGAGACCATTATAACTTGTAGGAACGGACCGCGTAGTCCCGGGTCTCCTGGCTAGAGAGTATGACGATAATTTGCAAAAATCAGACCTAGACTTGAAAACATGCCGTTAAAGGGTGAAAACCCAAACCAGCACCCAAACGACCCCGTAGGAGGCACGAACACCGCGCACGGGACCAATGTAACTTGTAGGAAATAACTGCGTCATCCCGGGTCTCCCGGTTAGAGAGTATGACGATAATTTGCCAAAATCACACTTAGACTTGAAAACAGGCCGTTAATCGGTGAAAACCCAAACCAGCCCCCAAACTACCCCGTAGGAGACACGAACACCTCGCACGGGACCATTGTAACTTGTAGGAACTGACCGCGTAGTCCCGGGTCTCCCGGTTTGAGAGTATGGCGATAATTTGCCAAAATCACACTTAGACTTGAAAACAGGCCGTTAATGGGTGAAAACCCAAACCAGCCCCCAAACGACCCCGTAGGAGGCACGAACACCTCGCACGGGACCATTGTAACTTATAGAAACTGACCGCATAGTCCTGGGTCTCCCGGTTAGAGAGTATGACGATAATTTGTAAAAATAACACTTAGACTTGAAAACAGGCCGTTAAAGGGTGAAAATCCAAACCAGCCCCTAAACGATCCCGTAGGAGGCACAAACACCTCGCACGGGACCAATGTAACTTATAGGAACTAACCGCGTCGTCCCGGGTCTCCCGGTTTGAGAGTATGATGATAATTTGCAAAAATCACACTTTCTTGAAATCAACCCGTTAAAGGGTGAAAACCCAAACTAGCCCCCAAACGACCCCGTAGGAGGCACGAATACCTCGCACGGGACCATTGTAACTTGTAGGAACTGACCGCGTAGTCCCGGGTCTCCCGGTTTGAGAGTATGACGATAATTTGCCAAAATCACACTTAAACTTAAAAACAGGCCGTTAAAGGGTGAAAACTCAAATAAGCCCCCAAACGACCCCGTAGGAGGCACGAATACCTCGCACGGGACCATTGAAACTTGTAGGAACTGACCGCGTAGTCCCGGGTCTCCCGGTTTTAGAGTATGACGATAATTTGTGAAAATCACACTTAGACTTTAAAATAGGCCGTTAAAGGGTGAAAACCCAAACCAGCTCCCAAACGACCTCGTAGGAGGCACGAACACCTCGCATGGGACCAATGTAACTTGTAGGAACTGACCGCGTAGTCTCGGGTCTATCGATTAGAGAGTATGACGATAATTTGCGAAAATCACACTTAGACTTGAAAACAGGCCGTTAATGGGTGAAAACCCAAACCAGCCCCCAAACGACCCCGTAGGAGGCACGAACACCTCGCACGGGAACAATGTCACTTGTAGGAACTGACCGCGTAGTCCCGGGTCTCTCGGTTTGAGAATATGACGATAATTTGCAAAAATCACACTTATACTTGAAAACGGGCCGTTAAAGGGTGAAAACGCAAACCAGGCCCGAAACATCCCCGTGGGAGGCACGAACGCCTCGCACGGGACCATGGTAACTTGTAGGAACTGACCGCGTAATCCCGGGTCTCCTGGTTAGAGAGTATGACAATAATTTGCCAATATCACACTTAGACTTGAAAACAGGCCGTTAATGGGTGAAAACCCAAACCAGCCCCCAAACGACCCCGTAGGAGGCACGAACACCTCGCACGGGACCATTGTAACTTGTGGGAACTGACCGCGTAGTCCCGGGTCTCCAGGTTAGAGAGTATGACAATAATTTGCAAAAATCAAACTTAGACATGAAAACAGGCCGTTAATGGGTGAAAACCCAAATCAGCCCCCAAACGACCCTGTAGGAGGCACGAACACCTCGCATGGGACCATTGTAACTTGTAGGAATTGACCGCATAGTCCTGGGTCGCATGGTTAGAGAGTATGACGATAATTTTCCAAAATCAGACTTAGACTTGAAAACAGGCCTTTAAAGGGTGAAAACCCAAACCAGCCCCCAAATGACCCCGTAGGAGGCACGAACACCACGTAAGGGACCATTGTAACTAGTAGGAACTGACCGCATCGTCCCGGATCTCCCGGTTAGAGAGTATGACGATAATTTGCAAAAATCACACTTAGACTTGAAAACATGCCGTTAATGGGTGAAAACCCAAACTAGCCCCCAAACGACCCCGTAGGAGGCACGAACACCTCGCACGGGACCATTGTAACTTGTAGGAACTGACCGGGTAGTCCCGGGTCTCCCGGTTAGAGAGTATGATGATAATTTGCAAAAATAAGACTTAGACTTGAAAACAGGCCGTTAAAGGGTGAAAACCCAAACCAGCACCCAAACGACCCCGTAGGAGGCACAAACACCTCGCACGGGACCATTGTAACTAGTAGGAACTGACCGCGTCGTCCCGCGTCTCCTGGTTAGAGAGTATGATTATAATTTGCAAAAAGCACACTTAGACTTGAAAACATGCCGTTAGTGGGTGAAAACCCAAACCAGCCCCCAAACGACCCCGTAGGAGGCACGGACACCTCGCACGGGACTATTGTAACTTGTAGGAACTGACCGCGTAGTCCCGGGTCTCCCGGTTAGAGAGTATGACAAAAATTTGCAAAAATCAGACTTAGACTTGAAAACATGCCGTTAAGGGGTGAAAACCCAAACCAGCACCCAAACGACCCCGTAGGAGGCACGAACACCTCGTACAGGACCAATGTAACTTGTAGGAACTAACTGCGTCGTCCCGGGTCTCCCGATTAGAGAGTATGACGATAATTTGCCAAAATCACACTTAGACTTGAAAACATGCCGTTAATGGGAGAAAACCCAAACCAACACCCAAACGACCCCGTAGGAGGCACGAACACCTCGCACGGGACCATTATAACTTGTAGGAACTAATCGCGTCGTCCCGGGTCTCCCGGTTTGAGAGTATGACGATAATTTGCCAAAATCACACTTAGATTTGAAAACAGGCCGTTAATGGGTGAAAACCCAAACCAGCCCCCAAACGACCCCGTAGGAGGCACGAACACCTCGCACGGGACCATTGTAACTGGTAGGAACTGACCGCGTATGCCCGGGTCTCCCAGTTTGAGAGTATGACGATAATTTGTGAAAATCACACTTAGACTTGAAAATAGGCCGTTAAAGGGTGAAAACCCAAACCAGCTCCCAAACGAGCTCGTAGGAGGCACGAACACCTCGCACGGGAATAATGTAACTTGTAGGAACTGACCGCGTAGTCCCGGGTCTCTCGGTTTGAGAGTATGACGATAATTTGCAAAAATCACACTTAGACCTGAAAACGGGCCGTTAAAGGGTGAAAACGCAAACCAGGCCCGAAACACCCCCGTGGGAGGCACGAACGCCTCGCACGGGACCATTGAAACTTGTAGGAACTGACCGCATAATCCCGAGTCTCCCGGTTAGAGAGTATGATGATAATTTGCAAAAATCACACTTAGACTTGAAAACATGCCATTAATGGGTGAAAACCCAAAACCAGGCCCGAAACATCCACGTGGGAGGCACGAACGCCTCGCACGGGACCATAGTAACTTGTAGGAACTGACCGCGTAATCCCGAGTCTCCCAGTTAGAGAGTATGACGATAATTTGCAAAAATCACACTTAGACTTGAAAACAGGCCATTAATGGGTGAAAACCGAAACCAGCCCCCAAACGTCCCCGTAGGAGGCGTGAACACCTCGCACGGGACCAATGTAACTTGTAGGAACTGATCGCGTCGTCCCGGGTCTCCCGATTAGAGAGTATGACGATAATTTTCCAAAATCACACTTAGACTTGAAAACAGGCCGTTAATGGGTGAAAACCCAAACCAGCCCCCAAACTACCCCGTAGGAGGCACGAACACCTCGCACGGGACCATTGTAACTTGTAGGAACTGACCGCGTAGTCCTGGGTCTCCCGGTTTGAGAGTATGACGATAATTTGCCAAAATCACACTTAGACTTGAAAACAGGCCGTTAAAGGGTGAAAACCCAAACCAGCCCCCAAATGACCCCATAGGAGGCACGAACACCTCACACGGGAACAATATAACGTGTAGGAACTGACCGCGTAGTCCCGAGTCTCCCGGTTAGAGAGTATGACGATAATTTGCAAAAATCAGACTTAAACTTAAAAACAGGCCGTTAAAGGGTGAAAACTCAAATAAGCCCCCAAACGACCCCGTAGGAGGCACGAATACCTCGCACGGGACCATTGAAACTTGTAGGAACTGACCGCGTAGTCCCGGGTCTCCCGGTTTTAGAGTATGACAATAATTTGCGAAAATCACACTTAGACTTTAAAACAGGCCATTAAAGGGTGAAAACCCAAACCAGCACCCAGACGACCTCGTAGGAGGCACGAACACCTCGCATGGGACCAATGTAACTTGTAGGAACTAACCGCGTAGTTTCGGGTCTCTCAATTAGAGCGTATGATGATAATTTGCGAAAATAACACTTAGACTTGAAAACAGGTCGTTAATGGGTGAAAACCCAAACCAGCCCCCAAACGACCCCGTAGGAGGCACGAACACCTCGCACGGGAACAATGTAACTTGTAGGAACTGACCGCGTAGTCCCGGGTCTCTCGGTTTGAGAGTATGACGATAATTTGCAAAAATCACACTTAGACTTGAAAACGGGCCGTTAAAGGGTGAAAACGCAAACCAAGCCCGAAACATCCCCGTGGGAGGCACGAATGCCTCGCACGGGACCATTGTAACTTGTAGGAACTGACCGCGTAATCCCGGGTCTCCCGGTTAGAGAGTATGACGATAATTTGCAAAAATCACACTTAGACTTGAAAACAGGCCATTAATGGGTGAAAACCCAAACCAGCCCCCAAACGTCCCCGTAGGAGGCACGAACACTTCGCACGGGACCAGTGTAACTTGTAGGAACTGATCGCGTCGTCCCAGGTCTCCCGGTTAGAGAGTATGACGATAATTTGCAAAAATCACACTTAGACTTGAAAAGAGGCTGTTAATGGGTGAAAACCCAAACTAGCCCCCAAACGTCCCCGTAGGAGGCACGAACACCTCGCACGGGACCAATGTAACTTGTAGGAACTGATCGCGTCGTCCCGGGTCTCCCGGTTTGAGAGTATGATGATAATTTGTAAAAATCACACTTAGACTTGAAAACAGACTGTTAAAGGGTGAAAACCCAAACCAGCCCCCAAACGATCCCGTAGGAGGCACGAACACCTTGCATGGGACCAATGTAACTTGTAGGAACTGACCGCGTAGTCCCGGGTCTCTTGGTTTGAGAGTATGACGATAATTTTTCAAAATCACACTTTCTTGAAATCAACCCGTTAAAGGGTGAAAACCCAAACTAGCCCCCAAACGACCCCTTAGGAGGCACGAATACCTCGCACGGGACGAATGTAACTTGTAGAAACTGACCGCGTAGTCCCGGGTCTTCCGGTTTGAGAGTATGACGATAATTTGTAAAAATAACACTTAGACTTGAAAACAGGCCGTTAAAGGGTGAAAATCCAAACCAGCCCCTAAACGATCCCGTAGGAGGCACAAACACCTCGCACGGGACCAATGTAACTTATAGGAACTAACCGCGTCGTCCCGGGTCTCCCGGTTTGAGAGTATGATGATAATTTGCAAAAATCACACTTATACTTGAAAACAGGCCGTTAAAGGGTGAAAACCCAAACTAGCCCCCAAACGACCTCGTAGGAGGCACGAACACCTCACACGGGAACAATGTAAATTGTAGGAACTGACCGCGTAGTCGTATATGCAATTTTTCTTCTTGTATATGCAATTCTTTTTCTTGAATATGATTTTTTTTAAAATGACTTGGTTACTAATATTGTATCTTTTTTGTGTCTTATTTTTTTGTAGGATGACATTCAATCGTTAGCTTTTATCCACTTGGAACGCACGAAGAAGTCAATGCTTTACAACAGGGGGATTGTGTATTTAGTGTCGTTAATATTCAGGATTCTATTTTTTGTGTTATGGCCGAGCAGGCTTCAGTAGTTTTATGGTTTATTTTTATGGTCGTGCTGACTATAGTAGTTTTATTGTTGACTTTTATGGTCGTGCGGGCCTTTATATGGGCAGATTTTATGTTAGCAGGTTTTGGAATGCTCAAAAAATAGTGGAAACTCTGTCCAATTTTTTTTTGATATGGGAACTATTAACTCTTGTAATTTTTTGAAGTTATTGTCGACTTTTATGGTCATGTGTTGATTTATATTGGTATTATCTCTTGTAATTTTTTGAAGTTTGTATGCACATTAGTTTATCAACAACCTGCGATATTCATAATTTGTGAATTTTCTTGATTTTGTTTTTGCAAATAATAAATATTTTTCCTACTGAATTGGTTCCTATTATTATTTTTTTTAATCAACTGAAAAATATGGCACAGTTTTAAACCGTGCCAAAACCGTGCCAATGCATAAAAAATGAGAACACTTATAAAACAATCTGGCACGCTTTATAACCCTGCCAAAAGCGTGCCAGAAAATAAATAATTCGGCACGGTTTTGGCGTGTGCCAAAAGCGTGACAGATTTAACATCTGGCACGGTTTAAAAGCATGCCAGATTAAAAAACTGGCACAGTTTAAAAGCGTGCCAAAAGCGTGCCAGTTTGGAAAATCTGGCACGGTTTTAAACCGCGCCAGAAAATCTGGCACGCCTGATTCTGGCACGGTTTAAAACCGTGCCAGATTGCGTCTGGCACGGTTTTAAACCGTGCCAGTTTCCTATTTTTGGTGTAGTGATGTTGTTGCCCAACCTACTGGAGTTAGGATTTCTTCTATGAGGGATAGTTCTCCAGCCGTCCATACCCCTGGCTTTGCCAAGAAATTGATCAAGTCGGGGACTCTCCCTGATTATCGAGCTGCTAAAACTTCAACTCCTCGAGATAAGGTTATCGATTTGGCAGCCCAACACCTTACATCAATAAGTAGTCATTATACTTATCTTTCTAATTCTTCACTGCCATGTTCGTACTCTGATTCGTGCCTTTATTCTTCTTGCAGTTTTTAGTGTACTTCGATAATAGTGTGGAGAAGGATAAATCCATCAAAGCTTCAACCTCATCCAGTGGAGTAGATTAATCCCTTACTAGGTTGTCAAAATCTATGGGGGAGTCCAGGCAGAAGTACAAAGAGGACAAAGCTTTCTGGGAGAATAAAATCCAATCTGCTGAGACGGCTCGATAACAAGTTGATACAGCTAGAGATCAGGCTGTAAATGCCTCCAACGAGTTGGAGTAAAAATTAAAGGTTGCTATTTCCAGCAAGGTGGAAGCTGATGGCAAGCTTGAAGAGGATGAACGACGTAAGAAATAGGTTGAGGAGAAGGTGAAGTCTTTTGAAGAGATTTCTAGGGAAAAAACTTCCTCGGAGAGAGCGAAGAGGAAAGCTATTGTGAATAAGTCCTTTAGCTATGGTTGGGATAAAGGATGGAATAAATCTTTGGTTGCTGTCTCTCCCGAGATGGACTACGTGATTAGGCATATATTCTTCACATTTATACCCTTAATTTCGGTATTTTAATGATCCCGTACATTGTAAATAGCTTAGATTTGTCTCGTATTTATGCTACTAACCTCTTTTGGCAAGTATTCTGTGTTTTGTGTATTTCTCATGTGCTTTATAGGTATTTCATGCAAGTTAGTGCGAAGGAGAACTCAAAATAGTGAAAGAAATCGAGAAATGTGAAGTTCAAGGGCATTTTCATAGTTTTGTAGCCTTAGTCTGGAGGTGGGTCCAATTGGAAAGTTGAATATATTCCAATTACAAGAACACTGGAAAAAATGGCACCTCAATCTGAGCTACGGTGAAGAAGTTACGAAGTTTTGAAGTTGCGAGATAATGAAGAGTCATTTTCAGAAATGAAGAGTCATTTTCATAACTGAAGAGTCAAAACTCTTGAAATTTCTCGTTTAATTAATTTTTATTAGTTGTAAAACATGGGGAGGCAAGGGAAGAGTCAAATTTAGGTATTATAAAAGGTCAAACCCTATTAGGAAGTGGGAGGAATTATTTTTATCAAGTTGTAGGAGGCTAGTAGTTAATTTTTAGAGGATTCTTATAACCAAGAACCCTAATTTTGAAGTTTGTCTACTATTCAAGATTTAAATATCTATTCAAGATTCATCATTCATCCATTGCAAGTAATTTTCATTTATTGTTTTTACTGGTTTCATAGTTAGTTTAATTAATTGTTGCTTTCTAGTTTTCCAATCCCAATTCAAGTCATGTTCTCAATTTTCTAGATTTAGTTATGAATTCCCGCACTTTCACTTTTAAGTTTTCTTTTATTTTAATCATGTTAAGCTAAGTTTTTAAGGGTGGGGATGCATGAACCCAACCCGATGTGGTATGCATAGATGTAAAATTTGTCCTCTAAATTAAATAAGTGATTAGATCGTGTTGTATTGTTTCACAACCATTATAGAACTTTTGACCTAGTTTGCCCTAGGTAACCGGGGTGCTTAAGGATGCAATGTGCGTGAACTATTGCAACACTGCTTTACTCATTCTTTGATTATGTATGATGCGGGCTTGAACCTCATATATGTAATGATTTGGAGTACTAAAGACTGGGTCTGATCAATTATCTAATTTATGACTAATTTTGTACTGGCATACACACTAGGGTTTGGGGGAGTGTATTCTTAACCCATTTCGTCATTCATATTAATTCCTTCTTAGTTAGTTAATTTCGCATGCATAGGTTAATTTAATTAAATCTAGTTAATATTATATATTAAATCCATAAAAATCAATTATCCTTTTCTTTTCTTTTATTTTAACATCAACTTTAGGATTAAACTACCTTACCTTTGTCGTCACGTTCACACGTCCTAATTCTCTCTGGATTCGATACCCAGACTCGCCACTATACTCCTTAAGAAGTATAGTTACAAGTTTAGTTTTTTTTTGTATTGAGGTTGGAAGCCGATAACAACGACTAGCGTATTACACGGACGCTCGGTTTACACCTCGATCACTACGCAAGTTAGAAATACTTCAGAGATAGATGGGTTGCAGCTTTGAAGGAGTTGAATGTTGCTGATGATTCTGAGCTCTTTCAGAAACACATTTATGGCCCTCCTCCTACTATTGAAGAAGAATAAGAAGAAGATGAAGATGCATCTGATGAATCTTCTATGGTGATAGTAGAACAAACACGTGTTGTTACCATTCCTCAATCCTCTGAGCACATTCAGCAGGAAATAACTTCTGTCGAGCAATGCCAATTACCTTCCGAGCAACCAATTCCTTCATCCGAATTGGCTGAAGATGTTGTAGAAAATAAGGAGAAGGTGTATAGTTGTTCGACTCTTATGTTATTTTTCTGTTTTTCCCTTTTTGTTGTAACTTTGGTTGCACTTTCTCCTCCTGTGATCAATAAAATAGACTTCGTTATTTATTATGAGTTTTCTCCTTAAATTTCTCGATTTGTATCGTTGTTTATCAATATTTACTTTTCCTTGCTAGTTTATTGCTAGGATGGAACTCTTGTCAACTCATGATACAGAGTTGATGAAGAAATGTATTGATTACTTCAAGGTTGGTCATACAGATTTCATTGAAGCTGAAATAGTTAATATCCTTGGACCTGATGCCTTTGAGCAAGTAATTAAGGCTTACCAATATTTAAAATATCTGCTTGATCGGGCAGTGGCCAATAATATTGCTTATTATGAAATAATTAAAGACCTTCAAGGAGTGATCAAATAACTTTAACTTCAACACAAGGAAACCACTGCACTTCTGCATGAGGGTTATGAGAAAAAGTACCAACAGTTGAGTGTTGATCGGGGTGATGACAAATTTATTTCAGCCCATAGGAAGAGATAGAGTGTGCTTAAGCTTGAAGTTGAGGAGCACATAAACATTGCCAAACGCTTGGAGGAGAAAAATATTTCCATGCGAGAAAAACTAAGACAACTAAAGTCTACCTCTTTTTCTGGAGCTCTGGTCCCGGTCAGTGATGAGGGCTTTTCATTTTTGGAAACTAAAAATGCTACATTGAGAGAAGAATTAGAGGCTTTGAAACGAGCCAAACCTACATCTTTCTTGCGGGTTAGACCAAGATCTAGTCGGAGCAGTATTGAAGAGACTAGGACTCAACAAGCCCTAGAAAATCAGGTCGTTAAGATGAAAGCAAAAAATCAAGCCCTGTTTGAGATGTCCCAGAAAATTCAAAGTCTTACCGAGCAACTTTCCAAGTACAGTTCTGTGTTGGAAAGTAAAGAAAACTTGGTGAAGAAACTTCATCAGAAAGTTGAGAGATTGACTTATCAATTTCACAAGCAGATTAGATAGTTTTGGATGGGGGGATACAATGAAGCTTTGTGCCATCTCGTTGCCAGGTTAAAGTAGACAAACAACGAGGGGTACAAGTATGGATGGATGAATGCTCTAGCTGTGATGCGCATTGAAAAAGGAACTCGTTATGGGATTTGTGTGATCCTGGACTGCTTGATCTTCCGGTTCCTCCTTTCAAACTAGACGTTAGCTGGATTCCAGTCAGTTCCATTCCTCAGTGTTTGATCTCTAAATATCTTGGTGATTACCAACTTCATGAAGATTTTGAGATATCCTGTCCTCCATATTTACTTGACCGACCAAGTTTGAGCAATACCAGCATATTGCAGGATTTAAATTATATCAATTCTCCTTTTGCTTTAGATGATCCTCCAGCTGGAATGGATCATGTACCTAAATCGGAAGGAAAAAAGCCAACAGAATAGGAAATTTGTATTCAATGAATAAAATTTCATCTTTTGTAATGTTCTTTCCTTAGAAATAGATTATAAGATGTTTTGTTTATCATACTGTATATATATCTATAAAGGGACAATTTGTCCTGTTTTGTTTTAATTTTACCTAGACAATGGAACTTTGCCCCATTTGTTGCCTAGTTGTAGTGACTTGTCTCCCATAAGTGCCTAAGCAATGGAATAATTTTCATCCCATGGTCCTGCTTAGTTGTAGCAATCTTAAGATTGAGTTCTCCTCTCTACCTAAGAATGTTAGAGAGATAGAGGGTGCTCATTGAATTCATGTTATATTTCTTTCTCAAGGGGGCTTACTTTTCCTCCAAACGATTTTTTCTTGCACTTCTTTGGTTATTTCAATATTATCCCTGCACAGTGTTCGCCCAATGTATGGAAGATAATGTAAGGACATTTTGTCCATTATTTCTGTGTATGTCATAAGACATTACATTGTTGAAGAAATTCTAGATCACATCGTCATCAACGGATCCGAATATCAAAGAACTCAAGGAATAAAATTTTTTGTTAGTCAGACCGGTCCGTCTGTTTTAAAAAGGAACCGGTCCTCACCCAGACCGATCCTCCCTCTACCCGGACCTATCCGCTTTGCACCAAACCAATATACCCCAGACCGATAGCAAATCGAAGAAGCCCCTTTCAAAAAGGAACCGATCCGACCCCAGATCGATCCGCATCAATACCGGATCGGTCCGCCTGGGATAAAATCGAGCAGATTTTCTTGAGATCTTTTAGGGCTAGATTTCCTTATTTAAACCAACTTCGGGGAGTTGTTTTTCAAGACTTTTTAATATGATTTTAAGAGTCCTAAATACTCTAAGTCTTCAACTTTTTTAGTCCCAAGACTCATGTTTTGATTCACACAACTTTTCCAATCCTTTGTGAATCTTTTGGTAACCCAAGAACACATCCTTGTATTTATTCAACCCTTGTGGAGAAGCCGTCTCTCTTCTTCATTGCTGACCACTTGGAGTTACTGTGGGAGATTCCAGTCGACACCGTTTCTAGTCGTTGCTTTGAAGGTTTGACGAAGACACCGTGCGTTACACTTGTGGGCTATTATCAGGTTGTATGTAAGTCAATGGTCTTGTAAATTCTTCAAAGTTCTAGAAATAAAAGGTTTTGCCCTTCGGGGATTTTTCCTTAACTTTGTGTCGCTTGTTTTATTTGATTATGGGATTGACACTTACACTTTAGATGCATGATTAGGGGCTGAAATTAAATAAGTGTTCTAAATTAGAAATTTGCGAAGTTAATGAATTATCACACATTATTCGCACTTTGCAGATAATCAACGGCGTCCATAAAATAAATCAACTTTATGGCACCAAACTAGGGCTCGTCGAAGTCTTCTTTTGGTATTCCTTTTCTCAAACTAGATCTGGTGTTATTTATCTCAAAGTCAGGAGTCCTGATAGGGTATTGGTAGTAAACCTACCTGATTCCCACAAGGATTACTGGAAAGATGTCTTTCTTGCTAGAAATTGGCAGTTCTCCCCCCACACTGAGGGGTCGAGGTCTGATAGATTATATTCCCCTTTTATGGGGAGGAGTACATAGGTAGTCTTTGCTCTGCCCTTCTGATTTCTTTATTAATGTGTGATTTCTCTGACACTTTCCTATTTTTTCTTCAGCTAGGTCGAAGAACTTGGAGCCTGCTCTTAGCGAGGTTCGACTTTCAGAGTTGGTCAAGGCTTGGAATATCAGGGAATCCTTAGCTGACGGTGAACATCCTCGGTCTGCTCCTTTCTTGCTCGAGTACAAAAATGTTGGGTCTAGCTTTATAGCGAGGCCTGTGGATAGTATCCCTGAATTTGATACCTCTGAAGAGACTGTTGCCGATCCCATTCAGTTAGGCAAGGAGGAGAGCAGTTCTGAGAGTGATATCATAGGCTATGCTGAAGGAAATTTTAGCGAGGAGAGCTCGAGTGGTGACAGTTCTTCTGATTCAGAAGAGGTTTCTGAAGCCCAAGAACCTTCGATCACGTCCAGCAGTTCTAGTGAGGAAATGGTTCCTCTAAGGAAAAATTTGATCCGAGATAATGATGATGATGAATATGTGCTTCTCGCTCAGAGGACGAAGAAGTAGAGTCCAGCACTAGGGCGATTGCTATTGGTTCCCGGTCTTCTGCTCAAGAGCAGGAGAAGAAGAGAAGGGAAGAAGAGCAGGTGAAAGAGAGAGATAGGAAGATGGAAGAAGAGAAGAAGAAGATTAAAGAGAAGAAGAAGGTCGAGGAGAGGAGGAGGAGGATAGAGAAAGATAAAGAAAAGGAAGAGGAGAGGAGAAAGATGGAGGCAAGGACAAAGGCTGGGCAGGACTTAGTGCCTGTGTTCGCATTGCCGGAGGGGGCCTCGGTTGCCACTTCTCCCCGTTGGCCCCTACGCTGCTCGAGCGAGCGGTCCTTCCTTCTGACCGCCAAAGGGCGGTGGGGACTGACCAGTTAGATCTATAAGCGAGCCAGAGGCTATCCTTAGTAATTTTATTTCCCTTCTCTAATGTTTCCCAATTTTTGTATGTTTCCTTCTTCTAATATCTTCTCTTACTGGAAGTTTGTGACTGATTTTGCTGTGCTTTATCGCTCTCACGATGAGCTAATCAATAATAACGATGAGCTGGATAAGCAAAATGATGCTTTGAGGGTGAAGGGTATAGAGTTTGAGGCCAGTTTGAAGGACGTTGATGCTGCTCGGACATCTTCCGATCTTGCTCTTACTAAAGCCAATCATGAACGAGAGGCAGCAGTTAAAGAACTGAATGAACTGCGACAAGCCTATGATCTGGTCTGCTCGAGAAAGCTGGCTGTTATGGAGGAGAACAAGGTGATGACCGATCAGCTGAAGGAGAAAGAGTCCCAGGTAGCCTCCGTTAAGGAGGACTCATACAATTTCGGGTGGGCTGCTACGTATGAAGACGCTGTGGTTCAGATAGTCGACATTAGTCGTCTGAACTTCAAAAAGGGTTGGAATAAGGCCCTTTTAATTGCTGGATGTTGCTTCTCCGCTGTTCGACGAGCACGATCCAGGCCCAAAGCTAATTATGGATGAAGCCCCTTCCCCAGCCATTGAAGGTGTTGCCCATGCCTCCCAGACAGTTCCTGCGGATGCCCTTTCTACTCGGGCGGCAAAGGTTGTCCCTGCTGAGGGAGGTGCTTCCACTGGTGTTGATAAGGGGAAGCATCCAACTTCTTCTGGGCAGCCTGAGGTTGCCAGCTAATCTACCCTTGGGGTTGCTACTGTATTTTTGTTTGTAATTTCCCTTTTTTCTTCTTGAATGTACTCTGATCTTCTTTGTATGAATGAAATGAGAAGAATTTTTCCTTTAGTGTACTGAATAATTCTATCTTTCATTTCTCTTTTATTGCTTGTAGTTGATTGATGTTGATGATTATATACCATCCACTTCTCAATTGGGAAGAATGCTTGGTCCTGATGTAAGTTCTGAAGTTCGTCATACCTTTGTGAGGATTTGTAAATCACTGCGACTGAGGAACAAGCATTTCATAGAGCAAACTAATCTCATCGTTAAACTGAAAGACAGGCTCCAAGAGATGGAGGAAGTTGGTGCCTCAGTCCAAGAAAAGGTGAATACACTGAGAGCAAAGCTTCTAGATGCTTTAGAGATCAACTAGGTTGGGGAAATTCTTCAGTAAGAGAATGAGGCTTTGAAGAGGGGAGTCTCACAACTTAGGCATCATGTGCCGAGCATCGCTCCTGCAGTATTACGAGGTTCCTCCTCATCACGTGCTGGAGGTGGACCAAGCGATGTTCCTCCGGTGCTGCAAGGTTCAACCCCGCCGACTGTTTCGCGAGCTGGCACAAACACAAGGGGTTCAGCTAGGGAAATGAAAGAGCTCCATGGTGATATCCAACGAGCGTATATGATCACTGCTAGGATTCAAAGGGATGTCACTCGGCTAAGGCATCTGTTTAAGAGAGGACCTCGGCGAGTATAGGCCGATGGTTATGACCAAGGTTGGCTAAATGCTCCGACAAGGCTAATAGAGTGTGAAGAGCTCGCCTTCATCAGGGGATGGTTGAGTGCCCTGAAGGAGCTACAAGTCCCAAGGAACTCAATGCTTTGGTATCGTCATGAGATATCTCCTTCTACTCTACTTCCTAATCCCTTGTAGAGAGATGATTAGTGGATCCCTATTGATGTTATCCCTCGGCAGCTATTGGAGTCAGATGTGAATGAAGTCGAGGAGGAGCTAGTTCCCCATCCTGACGATGGTCGAAGAGCCCAAGTGGCTGATTATCTTGTTTAGAGGCCTCACCCTCATTAAGATTTTGCCAGTAGTAACTCTGTATATTTTGTAATGAAGTAATGTAATGTTGATGTTTTGGACGAACTCGCCGACTAAACATGGGTTGTATTTGTTGTAAATGTGATGAAATAATATAAAGTTTATGTTCTGGGTGAATTTTCCAACTTAACAAGTGATTTATGTTTTCCACATCTCTTAGATTTTGCTTAATAACCTTGGGCCTCTCTTGGCCGACTAGATTTGTAAGTTTGTATTGTCAAGTAAGTGCCCCTCCAGTCCAGTATGCTTATAAGATACCATTTTGCCCCACTTTACCTTTTAGATCGTGTCATCACACTTCCTTTGGCCTAAGTGTGACAATTGGCGAGGACACACCTGGTGTTGGATGCTTCATCCGATCAGGATTTTATTAACCAAACATTATTTGGCAGCTAATTTTGAACTGGCCATATTGCCTAAGGATCCCCTGTAGGGCTTCATATATTGCTAGGGGCAATGCTAAGAGGTTTTTCGTGTTTCATAACGAAAACCTGAGGAAGGTGATTTCCCTGCTATAGCGTAATGATTAATGTGCCTGTCACTTGGAAAGGGTGTGTGAGTTATAAAGTTCATATACTAGTTAACTGACACTTCGTATAATGAAAATGCTAAACAACTTTTATTAATGATAAGGAAATGAGCTTCCTTTCTCATAAGTACGCCTCAAAACAAGAGTCTAGAAATAGAATTTCTTAAGATTGGTTGCATTCCATGATCGAGGTATCTCTCTACCCTCCAGCGTTTCTAAGTGATAGGCTCCTCGCAAATCATCTCTTGTTATCTTGAATGGTCCTTCCCAGTTTGGCCCTAACTTGCCATCTGATGGTTTTACTGCGCTGCCCAGGACTTTCCTTAAGACGTAGTCCCCAACTCGGAATGCCCTTGGATTGACCTTCTTGTTGTAATGTTTTGTGAGTTGTTGATGATAGCTAGCTAGTTTTACCAAGGCAAGCTCTCGGCGTTCATCAGTTAGGTCAAGATCAGCGAGTAATGCTGCATCATTCTGGCCTTGGTCAACAAGGGTGGACCTCATAGTGGGTAAGCCTGCTTCTAATGGGATGACTGCTTCCATTCCATACGTCAGTGAGAATGGGGTTTCCCCCGTTGCTCGACGTGGGGTGGTACGGTATGCCCACATAATATGCATAGTTCATTCGCCCATGCGCCTTTAGCTCGTTCTAATCGTTTCTTTATCCCATCGATCATCGTTTTGTTGGAATCCTCAACTTGGCCATTACTTTGAGGATAGGCCACCGAGCTGAAATGGTGTTTGATTCCATGGTCATTACAGAAATTCTGAAAGAAACTGCTCTCGAACTACGTTCCATTGTCAGTGATGATGGTCCTAGGGATCCTAAAATGGGTGATTATATTTTTCCATATGAATCTTATCATATCTGCGTCTCAGATGTTTGCCAGTGGCTCGGCCTCTATCCATTTGGTGAAGTAGTCAGTTGCAACCAACAGATACTTTCGATTGCCGACAGCGGTGGGAAGAGGTCCTACGATGTCCATTCCCCATTGGGCGAATAGACATGGGCTGGAAAGTGATTTTAGATCGCTGGAGGGTTGATGGACCATGGGGGCATGAAGTTGGCATTTTTCACTTTTGCAAACATACACTGCAGAGTCTCTTTGCATATATGGCCACCAATAGCCTTCCTTCATTGCTCGGAAAGCCAATGACCTTCCACCAATATGGCCTCCACAGATTCCCTCGTGGAGTTCATGTAGGATTTGTTCGACATCCCTCGGGTGAACACATTGAAGGTAGGGACCGAAAAATGATCTCTTATATAGCTTGCCCTCAAGAGATAAGTGAAAGACAGCAGCTTTAACTCTTATCTGGTGAGCGGTATTCTTATCATCTGGAAGTGATCCATCCTTCAAATAGTCCCTTAGAGGGTCCATCTAGCTGGGTGATGACTTAATTTGGAGCACCTGCTCCAAGCTTGGTATCTCGTTATTACGGTTAATGATCGGATGAGCGAGGAAATCGATGGGGATTGTTATTTTTAAGTCAGAATCGATTGCTGAACTCAGGGATGCTAGGGCGACAGCACGACTGTTCTGTCCTCTGAGAAACTGCTGGACATTGACTTCCTCAAAGTTAGCCAATAGCCTTTTTGCCAAGGCGAGGTAGGCTGCCATCCTTTCATCTTTTGCATTGTAGTCTCCACTTATCTGATTGGAGACTAATTGTGAGTGGCCAAACACCTGCACCTACTTTACCCCCAAAGTGTGTGCCTTCTGGAGGCCGGCTATCAGGGCCTCATATTCTGCTTCATTGTTGGAGACTTTAAATCCAAGCCTAATTCCTTGTTTGAGGATTGAATTTTTCGGAGTGATAAGCATGATGCCTACTCCTGCCCCCTTTGAATTGGAGGCTCCATCAACAAATAATTTCCAGATTTCCCCTGTCGTGTGATTCTCCCTTTGCTTCACGGGTTGAAGTTGGTCGAGGGGCTGCTCGCCTGTGAATTAAGCGATGAAATCATCAAGGACTTGCCCTTTGATTACGTTCCTTAGTTGAAATTGTATGTCAAATCACCTGAGCTCGACTGACCATTTAGATAGTCTTCCAGACAAATCTGCTTTCCTCAGGATTGCTTTAAGGGGGTGCGATGTAAGGACGATGATAGTGTGAGCTTCAAAGTAGTGCTTTAACTTCCTCGAGGCAACTACACGTGCAATGGCGAGCTTCTCTAGTGGTAGGTACATTGCTCGACCTCTAATAAGGTCTTGCTCGCGTAGTAAATGGGGTACTGGATTCCTTCTTTTTTGTACATCAATGCAGAACTAACTGTGTGGTTGGAAACGACGATGTATAAGTACAAGGAATATGTTTCTCGTGGTATGAGGAGCAGTGGTGGGGAGCTAAGGTAAGCCTTGAGCTCGTCCAATGCCCGTGAGCAATCTTGATTCCATTCTACCGTTTTGTTTCCCTTTAGGAGCTGGAAGAACGGTTTGCACATCTCGGAGGACTTGGAGATAAAACGGTTCAAGGCAGCGAGCATGCCGGTGAGCTTCTGTACGTCACGGATGGTGCGAGGAGGTTATACCCTGTTTACTGCATCGATCTGGTCTGGATTAGCCTCGATGCCTCTCTTACTGACCAAGTACCCAAGAAATTTTCCTGACTGGACATTAAAAGAACACTTGTTCGCGTTAAGTTTCATTTGGTACTTCTTGAGGATTTTGAAGGTTCTTGATAGGTCTGAGAGGTGGTCTTCTTTCCTCCTATTTTTGACGAGCATATCGTCGATGTAAACTTCCATGGTGTCTCCCATTTGATCTTTGAACATATTGGTGACCAGCCGCTGGTAGGTTTCCCCTGCATTTTTGAGCCCGAAGGGCATGACCTTGTAATAGTATAATCCAACGGTGGTGATGAATGTTGTCTTGTCCTAGTCTGTAGAATACAAGAGGATCTAATGATACCCCGAGTATGCATCCAAAAAACTCATCCTTTCGTGGGCTGTTGTGGCGTCCACTAACTGATCGATTTTTAGGAGAGGGGAACTTTCTTTAGGACATGCCCTGTTAAGGTGAGTGAAGTCGATGCAGACTCTCTATTTTTCGTTATTCTTTGGGACTACTACTGGGTTGGACAAACATTTAGGGAATTGGGCTTCTTGAATGGATCCTGCATCCAGAAGTTTTTCAACTTCTTTTTTCCCGACTTCTACCTTCTCAGGCGCAGTTCATCGTGATTTCTGCGTGATTGGTTTGAAGGTGGGGTCGATATGTAGCTGATGACAAACCACACTAGGTTCAATCCCAGGCAACTCGTATGGTTCCTATGCAAAAATATCTACATTGCTTCTCAGCAGAATCGTCAACTCCTTTTGTTCCTGATCTGTGAGAGAAGCTCCAATCAAGAAAACCCTGTCATCGTCGCTACCTCCAGCTGTTACTTCCTCCAGGTTCTTGATGACCCGTTCAGAGGGGAGGAGCCTGGTCTCCTCTACTCCGGGTCTTCCGTACTTTAACTTCTATTTCGAAGGTGTCAGACCTTCCTGATCCTCAACTTTCTCACTGGGCTTGTAGGCCTTCCTGTCTGGTCTTGGGCGAATGGCCGCTATGAAGCACCTTCTTGCCATCGCTTGATCGCCATGGATCTCCATTACTCCTCGCTCGATCACATATTTGAGCTTGTGGTGGTAGGTCGAGGAGACTGCCTTCATTGCGTGCAGCCATCCTCTACAGAGGATAGCCTGGTATGGCGAGTCAATGTCGACTACCGGAAACTCAATCATTTTAGAGACATTTCCTTCCCTTACTGGCAGCACGATCTTTCCCAAGGGCATAGTCACTTTTCTAGCGAAGCCAACTAAAGGGACAGTAGCTTCCTTTAGGTCGGCGATGCTTAACTTCAATTTTTTGAATAGGTCGAGATACATTACCTCGGACGAGCTTCCTTGGTCGACGAGCACCTTGTCGACGTCATAGTTATCTATCCTGAGAGTAATGATCAAAGCATCATGATGTGGGGTTCTCACTCCCACTGGATCTTTATCTGTGAATATTATATGCTTACTATAGTCAACGTCATCTGCTCGCCGAGGCTTTCCCGATTGCGTCTTTGCTGGATCGATCTGAAAAGCTTGCATCACTGCTATAAGATTTTTTACCTCTATTCAAGCTGAATTTCCTTGAATCTGCTTTACATCAGATGCACCATGAATTACTGCGAATTCATGGCCGGCGTCGTCTTCGAGTACGCTGTCAGGTCTTGCTTATCTGTGGGTAGCAACTTTCTCTGCCTTTTTTTCCAGGAATTCGTTCAGATGCCCAGACTGGGCCAGCTCTTCGAGGTGGGACTTAAGATCTTTGCAATGCTCAGTCTTATGTCTTTTTTTTGTGAAAAGTTCATATCAGTGCATTGTTTCTCTTTGAGGGATCTCCTCCCATCTTTTTGGGTCATTTAATAAATGGCTCGTCTTTGATTTTTGCGAGAATTTTATAAAATCGTTCTCTGAAGACGGTGTTGACCGCCTGAAATGCTTTTGCCACATTATTGCTGCCTTCGTTCTTGGATCCATTCTTTCCCCCATTCTTTCTTCCTTTCTTCTGGTTCTCAGTTTTATCACTGCCTTTGGCAGTGAGCTTAGTTCGACCGTTTTCCCCTGTGTTGTGGCGGCTCACATCCTTCACCTTGGTATATTTCTCGATGCGATCCATCAGGTCGTCGATGGTCATGGCCTCTTTCTTTGTCAGGGACTGGTACAGGAGGGAAGAGTTGGGTAGCCCAATTTTGAAAGAGGCCACTGCCACTTGCTCTGAACAGTCCTCGACCTCATTGTATAACTCCCAGTGCCTTTTCACGTAGTCTCGGAGGGTCTCTTGAGGCGTCCTTTTCATTGTTAGCAAAGCACCCATCCTTTTGGGATGGGAGCTACTAGTAATGAAGCGGGCCGTAACGAGCTCTGCCAGGGACTTGAAGGTCCTGATGGACCTGTGGGGGAACCTTTCGAACCATTTCTGCACCACGTTATGGAGGCTCGAGGGAAAAATTTGGCACATCAGTGCGTCTCGATGGTTCCAGAGGGTCATGGCTTGCCTGTACTGCCTGACGTGATCAATGGGATCAGTTTTACTACCATAAATTTTGAACCTCTGAATAGAAAATTTCTTGGGGGCTTCCTCTTCTTCTATTTCCCTTGAGAAAGGTGATTTCATCTGAGTTTTGAGAGCTTGCCTAGCGAGTTCTCGGGTCAATCTGGTATCGCGATGCGCAGGGTGTTGGTACATCTCCCTTTGGACCAGACTTCGTATGTTCTCGTTGCTACGATCTGGGCTCCTGTAATTGTGAGCTAGTCATAATTACTCGAGCATGTCTTCCTCTGACTCCTTTCCCTTAACTTTTTGGGACTCGTGTCTAGGGCTCTTTCCTCAGCTGTGAGACTTGCTCGCCTGAGGGCTAGGAGTGCGGGATGGACGTCTCCTGGTGCCATGATGGATCTCTATCTCCATTCTTTCTAACCTTCTTTTGACGTGAGCATTCTCAGCTTCGTGCCTGCGAGAAGACTCCCTCTGCTCTTGTAGCCTCGCCTCATAGGCATCAATCAACCTGGATATTTGTGTGGACCTCGCTGGTCCTTGGCTTTCTTCTGAGGCTGGCCTCTCTAGGCGAGCCCTCTAATCTGAATGTCGAACTTCAGATCTGATCTTGAGAGGAGCAGGTTGTTCTTGGATATCTCCTGCCTAAGGAGCATTACTACTGTGACCAGACATTTCAGACTTCTTTGTTGGTGTGGGCTTTCTCATGTAAGATAAATGTTCCCACTGATGGCACCAATTGTGGTGACAATTATTATTCAACACAAATAGATAAGAGAAGCGCAATCACCAAGCACAATAAGAAACATAAAATGCCAATCACACAACAGGAGATGTACGTGGTTCAGCAAGAATGCCTACGTCCACGGTGGTGCAGTCAGTATTATTTCTATATACTCCGGGGAGTGTTTTTAGAGAATACAGTGCGTGTCTTATGCCCATGACCTAGGGTTTATTATATACACGTCTGTCTTCAAGGAGTGGGGGTGTTATACTCCCCCACGTTTACCATCTTCTCCTGGAACACCCCTATTTGAGGACATGGGAGAAGACTAAGTCGTAACTGAATTAACGTTAGGGTCCGAAGGGTTTGGACTTTGGGCCGTTTTAACTAGGCTACTCGTCCAGGCCCATTATTCCAAATCCGTGTACCCACACCTATCTGTATGTCATTTCGATTAAAACTTGTTAGTTTTCTTACTATATAAGATGATGATTTAGTGAATGGAATTGTGTTTTAGTTGATAATACTATATTTTTTGTAAGTAATTTTTGTGCAAAGTAACTTGCTACTGCTACTGAAGTTCTTTTTCCAAACAATAGAACCTATCACCCTGCCCTTCACATATAAAAAAAATATAAAACATGAGCGGTATAACAAAATGATAATGAGTAGGTTCTCCCCCTTTTTGTCACGGTGGAGCAGAGGGTAAAAAAAATAATGTGATGACAATTAAGTACCAAACTACTAAAATATATCCAACGCGATATAGGGTGAAAACAAACAAACAAAAAATGAAATGAACCTAAATAAACATCAACCAATAAAAATAAGCAAGCCCAACATAATCAAATTCACCTATGCAATTCCACTAAAAATTCTTAACAATAAATTGACAAACGTCGAGGCTAAAACAAATTAAGCTAATCTAAGGGATAAGACAGTAATTGCTCGAGACTTCGTTAAAATCTATGTAATCTTTAATCAAGGTTGTGCTCAACAAATGATTGATCCATCTTGAAACAAATTAAGATGAGAATCAGTGAAACGCCATTGAAACATGAGAGAAATCTCGGTTTCCTCAAAGACACTGATCAGGTTTGTGGGAAAAGTACGAGGTGCCGACGGCAAGATCCTTTGATGTGTGATATCGATCTCCCCTGGGTAAGATATCACAGTGCCGTCCTCTTTAGAAAAATGTTCGAACTCATCGTTTGAATCAATCTAGTCTGGATTAGAATATTCCTCAACATCAAAATAATTATCTTATAATTCTTCATCATTAACTGGAATGACTAATGCATCTCGATTTTCCAAAGAAACTCATGAATAGCCAGTTGTTCCCTATATATTGTGAAGATTTCATGAGGTGGAATATAAGGAAAACATGATTATGGGGGTCTTTATCATCACTCGAATCGGAGCTAGGGACAAAAGGAGGTGCATCAACCTTGTTGCAAATAACTTTGGCAATGTCATCATCAAATGATGAAGGAAAAAAAAAGGAAAAAAAAGTATTGAGATGAATGAAAAGAACCAATATCAAAAGATAGAAAATTTGGAGCATATCCCTCATACCAGGAGGATTCATCACTAGAATAATTGGCCATGAATGAGAGAAAAATTATACGACAATAAGGAAGGAATAATATAGAAGTGCATGTTGAACTAAATGATTAGTAGGGCTTAAAAAGAGTTCCATCATGAGTAAGATAAACTAGGATGATTGAGTCCTAAAGTAAATAGAATCCTACACAGGTTGGGAAAGGAGGTGATGAATTATCAGGGGGTTTTATGCTGTATCCCACGACCACGCCATTTTGGTGTCGCTGCCATGTTATACACACGCTAATATTGACCGTTGTCGTTGGGTCCGCTCTCGGGAGACATAGAGTGGATAGGGAACAAATTAGTCTTGAAGGGTTCCTTAAGGGAATGAGAAATTTATTTTCTTTGTGTGATAAACTCAATTAATCAATAAAGTAATTATTACTAATTTTGAAATATGATTAAGAATTTATCTAGGGGTAATAATATTGAGAAATTATCCTAATAGCTGAAGTACAAAAGAGAAAACGTATGCCAAGTACAGGCCACCACCATCCTTAATTCTTAACTTGTGTCTACAATCCTTGGAAGACTTCACTAACATCCACCATTCACCACTTAGATTTAATTTTTTTTTTCCACATTTTCATTAATCAAAGAACAATATCCATATAGATCTATGTATATATCCACTTTGATTTTAGTTGTTGTTTTACTCATCTTTGATTTCAAAGTTACCGGTTTTTACTAACTTTGTCCGCATATATTTTCATTCATTTGATAATGTTCTTATTTTACTTGAAGTTCAGCTACACAAAAGGCTGTGGATGGTGGTTCAATGAAATATTGGAGAGGGGGGCGTGGAGTTGGGCAAAATATCATCCCTTTGGTTCAACTGGTGATGCAAAGGTGAAGTGGACTCAAGTCTCAATCGAAAAGTTAGGCTCTTATATATTTGCGTTGGATAGCTATTATGGCTAAATAACCTATTGTAAAGATATTTATGAATCATGTTGTTGTATATATGATATTCTATTATTAAATAATAGTCTACGTATGTTTCTTCAAAAA